>JAULAV010001136.1:17500-22500 GCA_030789695.1 Scilla litardierei
CAATCATCCATAATATCAAATAAATCATTTTCTTCTTTGGCAAATTTACCAAGAGCTATAGTCATAGTGATCCTCCTATTTAACTACTTCAACCATTTCCGAGCACTTCATCTCATTTCCAGGGCATGCGACAGTTCGATTATCTATGGACGTTTCTTCGTTCAATGCCCCTTACAATACAATGGGTTTCGAAGATACAAATTCTTCTTTTTTCTTTTTTTCTATTGGTCCATAAACCGACCTAGGTAAATCCATGAGTTCGATTCGATTAGTCCTTTCCTTACTATATAACCATTTGAACCCTGAATTGTCCTTTGACTCATATTCCAGAGTATATCTTTTAACGGGTCAAACAAAAAAAAGAAAATTCCTTTTTTCCTACCCCCAAATTTCATTTAATATCCTAAATGAAATTTAATATAATATTAAATAATGGTAGACTGGAAATGAAAGCCCCTTTTCTCGCATTCCTTCTCTATTACATTGCTGGAACAGAACAACAAAACAATATCGGATTCTGAAATCAAGGAAAGATATTGAAAAATAGATTTTCGAAATAAATATACTTTTTTATACGTATCGGAAAAGAATAGCGATTTATTCCTATGGAGCATCCATTAACAAGAAGATAAAATCAGAAATATCGACAAATTCTTGTGTGGTCTAAGGAAATAAAAAAACCGCTTTCTACAATTTAATATATATCGAATTTAAATATCAGAATAGCTGATATAGTCACGATTCAAGGGGTCAGGTCCACTTACTTTTTTTATTTCAAATTTTATGGTGGATTTGGTAGGAACAATGGGAAAGTAGGAATACTTTGGTTTGTCGATTAATTAAGAAGTATAGGGGTATTGTATTGGATATCTAGAATATTTATGTTATGTCCCAGGACAAAAAAATGGAATATAATAATAAAATAATAAGATATGAAGAGAACTACTATGTCACTACAGGGTAGGGTGGAATCCCCCCAATAAGTTCAATTAGTCATTATGATAATGACTAAATGTTCAACTTTGCAACTGTAACTCATAATGATAAGAACTCACTATAATGAGCAGTTGTCCTTTTTTTTATATATCAACAATATCTGTATTCTCCGCTGAAAAACGAAGACTAAGACTTGAGTTTCATGAAAAAGCCCTTTATCGGATTTGAACCGATGACTTACGCCTTACCATGGCGTTACTCTACCACTGAGTTAAAAGGGCCCTATTCAATTCGCGAATTAGCCATTTTCCATTATGAGTCTACTGAATATATACATATATGTAGTAAACTCATAATGGAACAAGAAATTTTACCCACTTTCTAGGTAAATAAAATTTCTTGTTTTTTCATTTTCTGGCTTAGTGTGAGATAGTGATAGGCATATTTATTATATTCCATCTGAAAGAGAAAGGAAGCAATGAATGAAAATGGAAGAAAATAAATTAAATGAGGGTTTACCCCCACCCCCTTTTCTGAAAGACCAACCATTGCCTGAACTGAAGGAATCCTAGACTTCCTTTCCTTATATCGAATAGTATGGGATGCTTCATTCATGAAGCATCAAACCAAAAAAATGTGAAAAATTCTACAGAATCATAACATGGAAAGACTCTTCGGATCTAGCCATACCCTTAGATTATATTGACAATTCCAAAAAACTGTTCATACTATCATCATAGTATGATGACGGTCGGGCGGATATGCCGCCCCCATCGTCTAGTGGTTTAGGACATCTCTCTTTCAAGGAGAAAACGGGGATTCGACTTCCCCTGGGGGTAGGGTACTACGAAAGGAAGTTGATCATGGATTATCAATAAACCTAGAATGAATTCTTCCTGGGTCGATGCCCGAGCGGTTAATGGGGACGGACTGTAAATTCGTTGGCGACATGTCTACGCTGGTTCAAATCCAGCTCGGCCCAAAAATTCGCCGCTCCATGAGTCTGATATAACCAATTTATCCTACAGAAAAGAAACAAAAATGCCTGATCCGTAGAAATTTTGAAATAAAGAAAAAGGGTCTTTTTTTTTTTATCATCTCATTGAAAAAAGATTGATTATTTATTTTATTGTTAAAAAATAAATAATCACTAGTTACTAAATAATCTGCGTCACTCTCACTAAAGTCTGTGTTTATGTGGATATGATATCCATATATCATTCACGTACCTGTTACGTTACAACATGACAAGTAGAATGTTCTTATGAAACCATAAGAATATGTATGCTATACACCTCACTGGGATTGTAGTTCAATTGGTCAGAGCACCGCCCTGTCAAGGCGGAAGCTGCGGGTTCGAGCCCCGTCAGTCCCGAACTAGGATCCGACAAATTTCTCAATTCATTTCTCTATTTTTCGCGAAAGGGCAGATGAAGAGCAAAATCGAATCTCTGATGCGGAAAGGGGTTTTTGATTTCTTTTGTTTTTTTTTTTCGCATTTATCATCAGACAAATACGGGTACGGGAATTTCAATTTCTTTCACTAGTACTCATTGATAAGGGAGAGACATATGTAGATTGGTACAATCGGTAGTATTGCTGCTATATTCAGACTGACTATATTCAGTATTTTAAGTTTAAGAGATACCATACTCATCTTGATCAATGAAATGGAATAGAGTGCCCATATTTTTATGGAGAGTACAGACACAAATTGTCTTCGTTTATTGTACGATACACAATGAACTTAATATAATTTAATTACCCGGCGGAGTACTTTTCAGGTTCAAGTGCATCCTTTCTAATTCCGACTTTTTTTGTGCATCCTCAATTATTAATACTAATTGGAAACAATCTATTTCATTCTCATTCAAATTGCATACTGAATTTTTCATGTATACGTTCCAATCTCAATTCACTAAAGAAAAGAGGATACTAATAAAATAAAAGACCAACCAAGCAAGGCCCTTTTCTTATTCTTAGTAATTTGCATTTGTTCGAAAATTCGATTTTTTATACTGAATCCCTTCTTTTTTCCATCTCACTTATACTGTTTGGATCTGTGTATGACCCAGAGAATACCGGTCATATGAGACCTCATAATTTTATGTACATAATTCTATGTACTATGTATAAGTAGGAAAGTTGTATAAGGAAGATAATAGGTTATAGAAAAGAAAAAGGGAATGAAAATCTAATGATGGGTATTTCTGATCCAATCGGTATTTTTGATTTAGTATGGATAAAAGATCTTCCTATGTTATACTATTCAATTCTCGACGACGAATTCATTTGATAGATCAGAAATTGTTATTCATAATATTGATCTGATTCAGTATCATCAGGATGCAATTCATCCTATTGAATCTACAGGAGTCAAATTTATTATCTCTATGGGATTAGATCCCGAGTTATTGCGAAACAAAAAAAGAAGATTAGGTTATGGAAGTCAATATTCTCGCACTTATTGCTACTGCACTGTTCATTCTAGTTCCTACTGCTTTTTTACTTATAATCTATGTAAAAACAGTCAGCCAAAATGATTGATTTGAATGAAACTGGAATTATTAGTTCTTATCAATGATTCAAGAAATGAAAGAAAGGGATTCAAACTCTAAGTCTTAAATGAAATGATTGGGCTGGAATCAGAAGTATCTTAGTAAGTATTTACTAAGCTAGCGTGGTAGAAGTAGAAAGAACTATATATAGTTCTTTCTACTTCTACCACGCTAGCTACTAGTATTGTATACTATTTTTTATTATATAAAGTTGTATTGTATACGAATCTAGGCTTCATATAGATCAAATTACAATATGTATGTACATATATTAGATTTAGATGTACATAATAGATAGCACTCTAATTAATTCTATTTCTTTTATTTTGATTTCCCATCTCAAGAAGTCATTGATTGAACAATTAACAAGCGATCCGCGGAGTTATACGGTAACTTCTTCGGATTTGGAAAAAGAGTAGACCCTGTCCGTTTTTCATGCTTAAACATGATGAGATGATTCAAAAAAAGCATAAAAACATTTCTAGGAATCTAAAACAAATATTAAATGTGTGATATGTGGATCGCTCAACAACAGAAAGATCTAATTTTATTATGTGTAGGACCTCTTTTCTTTGGACAATCATTAATCGCTTCGTTTCCAGTAGAAAGAAAATATGTATTGTCGTAATAGAGGAACTACTTTTTTTTTAGCTTTTAGAAATGTAAAAGTAAACAAAAAGGGAAATAAAGAAAAAAATGAGTATTGGGTTTCTTATTGTAATATCCATAATTCTGATAAGAGCGGATTCACCAAAATAGAATATTTTGGAAAAGTTCGGTTGGAAAAAATCTCCTATCATGCGTAGATTTGAGTTTCGAAATAAAATTATGGTCATTCATTATTCTATTCCAGTACAATTTTGAAGACATTTTGATTTTTGGCTTCGCAAAACGATCAATAAAGAATTGATACAGTTCGATTAAGCAATCGATTACTCAATTAATAGTGTTCCCAGCTCTAGAGCCCACTCCTTCCCCATACTACAAGTGAAAGGGAAAACGTAAAGACTACCATTAAAGCAGCCCAAGCAAGACTTACTATATCCATGTGAATTATGCCCCCTATTTCTATGAAAGAATTATTCTATTATTGAATAATAATCATAGTGGAATCAATGGCGCAGAGTCAAAAAAATAGGATTCTGACTTAAGAGATGAACCAAACCAATTTAATGAATATACTCATAACAATTTTCTATATTTTAGGGTTTTCGGTAGAATCGGGAAACATTAAGTACAAATACGATGATACACATGCCTTTTCTTTGGAAAAATATCAAAGTTTTTCTAATGGCATATGTGAAAATAGTAAGACCTATTGTTTATTTTGATACCTTTTTTGACTAAGCAAAAAGCATAAAAATATACTATCAAGATACATTCTTTTTTTTTTTCAACTTCGACCTTTACTCTATAAGAATAAGAGTCGACCAACCATTCCATTCTGATTGGTTGTCTGAGCACCCATAACTCATTGCCTCTCGCGAGTCGGATATCTTCGGGCCT
>JAULAV010001136.1:27500-34818 GCA_030789695.1 Scilla litardierei
GGCTCTGGAACTGAATCATTTCCTTGTATCTGAGAAGAACTTCCAGATTAATAGGAAGGAAGTTTGATCTGAATGAATCAGAATTTCTATTCTATGATCGACCGATATAAACATCAACAACTTCGAATTGGACCAGTGTCTCCTCAACAAATAAGGGCTTGGGCTAAAAAAATACTACCCAATGGAGAGATAGTTGGAGAGGTGACAAAACCCTATACTTTTCATTATAAAACCAACAAACCGGAAAAAGATGGATTGTTTTGTGAAAGAATCTCTGGACCCATAAAAAGTGGAATTTGTGCTTGTGGAAATTATCGAGTGATCGGAGCTGAAAAAGAGGACCCGAAATTTTGTGAAGAATGCGGGGTGGAATTTGTTGATTCTCGGATCCGGAGATATCAAATGGGATACATTAAACTCGCATGTCCAGTAACTCATGTGTGGTATTTGAAACGTCTTCCGAGTTATATCGCGAATCTTTTAGATAAGCCCCTTAAGGAATTAGAAGGCCTAGTATACTGCGATGTGTGATTTGATCGAAATTTGCATTTTACAGATTCGGACTAATAAACTGTCATCCCATCAATCTGATTGGGATGCCTCTAACTCTGACATGTGTCTTGGAAAGAGTAACATGAAGCTCAGAATTATGGGTGTATTCAATACTTCCAAATGAAAGGGGAATTGATCCATGGTCGATTCCGTAACAAAAAAATCGGAATTGCTAGTTATACCTCGTGAAAAAAAAAAAAAGACTTTTTCGTGGAATTAGCCATTCCATCTCTTTTAGAGAGAGATTCCATTCAAGCAAGCAAATATGTCATGGTTACAGAAGTCTATCTATCGCATATATGCTTCAAAGGATATCATGACATAACCATCGAGGTGAGTAGGGACCTAAAAGATCGAATGGAACGAAACGATATATAGACAAATAAATCCCTTACGAGTCCCAAAGTATTCCTTTAAGTTTAAAGAGGGATTCATCATTTAAAGGGAAGTAGACTACTCAATAATTTCACATTTCAATTTTGTCGTAAATAAGTTATTCAGAAAGTTAAAAAGTCAAAAGAAAAATGAATTAATGAAAGGTTGGTCTTTACTGGGAACTTGAGTAAGGAGTAGTTCTTTGTAGGGTTTTTCTTTTTATCGAACAAAGTCAAAAAAAGAAAAGAAAGAACTCTCTTCTTTATTTGGTGTAACTACTTGAGCCGGATGAGAGGAAACCTTCACGTCCGATTTTTAAGGGGGGAATCCAATCTTATAGGAACCTATCTCAATTTTTCTTTTGCTAGGCCCATAGCGAAAAAACCGACTTTCTTACGATTACGAGGTTTATTCGAGTATGAAATCCAATCCTGGAAATACAGCATCCCACTTTTTTTTACTACTCAAGGCTTTGAGACATTTCGAAATCGGGAAATCTCTACAGGAGCAAGTGCTATCAGAGAACAATTAGCCGATTTGGATTTGCGAATTATTATAGATAATTCATTGGTAGAATGGAAGGAATTAGGAGATGAAGAGTCCGCTGGAAACGAATGGGAAGATAGAAAAATTCGAAGAAGAAAGGATTTTTTGGTTAGACGCATGGAATTAGCTAAACATTTTATTCGAACAAATGTAGAACCAGAATGGATGGTTTTGTGCCTATTACCAGTCCTTCCTCCCGAGTTGAGACCTATCATTCAGATAGATGGGGGTAAGCTAATGAGTTCAGATATTAATGAACTCTATAGAAGAGTTATCTATCGGAACAATACTCTTACTGATCTATTAGCAACAAGTAGGTCTACGCCAGGAGAATTAGTAATGTGTCAGGAAAAATTGGTACAAGAGGCTGTGGATACACTTCTTGATAATGGGATACGCGGACAACCCATGAGGGATGGTCATAATAAGGTTTACAAGTCATTTTCAGATGTAATTGAAGGCAAAGAGGGAAGATTTCGCGAGACTCTGCTTGGTAAACGGGTCGATTATTCGGGGCGTTCCGTCATTGTCGTGGGTCCTTCGCTTTCATTACATCAATGTGGATTACCTCGAGAAATAGCAATAGAGCTTTTCCAAACATTTGTAATTCGTGGCCTAATCAAACAACATATTGCTTCTAACATAGGGATTGCGAAAAGTAAAATTCGGGAAAAAGAACCCATTGTATGGGAAATACTTCAAGAAGTTATACAGGGGCATCCTGTATTGTTGAATAGAGCACCTACCCTGCATAGATTGGGCATACAGGCGTTCCAACCCATTTTAGTGGAGGGACGCGCTATTTGTTTACATCCATTAGTTTGTAAGGGCTTTAATGCGGACTTTGATGGGGACCAAATGGCTGTTCATGTACCTTTATCTTTGGAAGCTCAAGCGGAAGCCCGTTTACTTATGTTTTCTCATATGAATCTCTTGTCTCCAGCTATTGGAGATCCCATTTCCGTACCAACTCAAGATATGCTTATCGGACTCTATGTATTAACGATCGGGAATCGGCGGGGTATTTGTGCAAATAGGTATAATCCATATAATTACGGAAACTACCAAAATCAAAAAGTTGACAATAATAACTATAAGTATACGAAAGAGAAGGAACCGTATTTTTGTAGTTCCTATGATGCACTTGGAGCTTATCGGCAGAAACGAATCAATTTAGATAGTCCTTTTTGGCTCCGATGGCGGCTAGATCAACGCGTCATTGGCTCAAGAGAAGTTCCCATCGAAGTTCAATATGAATCTTTGGGTACTTATCATGAGATTTATGGGCACTATCTAATAATAAGAAGTGTAAAAAAAGAAATCCGTTGTATATACATTCGAACCACTATTGGTCATGTTTCTTTTTATCGAGAAATAGAAGAAGCCGTACAGGGGTTTTGTCGGGCCTACTCATACGCTATCTAAACTAAGAAATTCGATTAGACGATACCCGTGTCCGCGGGAAGTCGGGTCTACCCAATTTCACAGATATTATCATAATTTCTGAATTTCTATGTGAAATCAAGATTAAGGAAAGGAAGTTTTCGAATCACTGACTCAGGCCCATTGTCGAATCCTACTCAGCAGAATATGGGGGTACTTATGGCAGAACGGGCCGATCTGGTCTTTCGCAATAAAGTGATAGATGGAGCTGCTATGAAACTACTTATTAGCAGATTAATAGATCATTTCGGAATGGCATATACATCACATATCCTGGATCAAGTGAAGACTTTGGGTTTCCAGCAAGCCACTGCTACATCTATTTCATTAGGGATTGATGATCTTTTAACAATACCTTCTAAGGGGTGGTTAGTCCAAGATGCTGAACAACAAAGTTTTATTTTGGAGAAACACCATCATTATGGGAATGTACACGCGGTAGAAAAATTACGTCAATCCATTGAGATATGGTATGCCACAAGTGAATATTTGAGACAAGAAATGAATCCTAATTTTCGGATGACTGATCCTTCTAATCCAGTCCATCTAATGTCCTTTTCGGGAGCTCGAGGAAATGCGTCTCAGGTACATCAATTAGTAGGTATGAGAGGGTTAATGTCGGATCCCCAAGGACAAATGATTGATTTACCCATTCAAAGCAATTTACGCGAAGGGCTTTCTTTGACAGAATATATAATTTCCTGCTACGGAGCTCGAAAAGGAGTCGTGGATACTGCTGTACGAACATCAGATGCTGGATACCTCACGCGTAGACTTGTTGAAGTAGTTCAACACATTATTGTACGTAGAACAGATTGTGGTACTATTCGGGGTATTTCCGCGAGTCCTCAGAGAGGGGTGACAGAAAAAATTTTTGTCCAAACCCTAATTGGCCGTGTATTAGCAGACGATATATATATGGGGATACGATGCATTGCCACTCGAAATCAAGATATTGGGATTGGACTTGCCAATCGATTCATAACCTTTCGAGCACAACCAATATATATTCGGACCCCCTTTACTTGCAGGAATACATCTTGGATTTGTCAATTATGTTATGGCAGAAGCCCCACTCACGGCGACCTCGTCGAATTAGGGGAAGCCGTAGGTATTATTGCGGGTCAATCGATTGGGGAACCGGGGACTCAACTAACATTAAGAACTTTTCATACGGGTGGAGTATTCACAGGGGGTACTGCCGAACATGTACGAGCTCCTTCTAATGGAAAAATAAAGTTCAATGAGTATTTGGTTCAGCCCACACGTACCCGTCATGGGCATCCTGCTTTTCTATGTTCTATAGACTTGTATGTAACTATCGAGAGTCGGGATATTATACATAATGTGAATATTCCACCAAAAAGTTTGATTTTAGTTCAAAATGATCAATATGTAGAATCTGAACAAGTGATTGCTGAGATTCGTGCCGGAGCGTCCACTTTTCATTTTAAAGAGAAGGTTCGAAAACATATTTATTCTGAATCACAAGGAGAAATGCACTGGAGTACCGATGTCTATCATGCACCTGAATATACATATAGTAATGTTCATCTATTACCAAAAACAAGTCATTTATGGATATTAGCAGGAAGTCCGTGCAGATCCAGTATAGTGTCTTTTTCGCTTCACAAGGATCAAGATCAAATGAATGTTCATTCTTTTTCTGTCGACGAAATAGATATCTCTGACCTCTCAATTACTAATGATCGAGTAAGACATAAATTGTTGGATCCTTCTGGTAAAAAAAGATAGGGAAATTCTTGACTATTCAAGACTTGATCGAATCATATCCAATGGTCATTCGAATTTCATGTATCCTTCAATTCTCCAAGAGAATTCTGATTTCTTGGCGAAAAGGCGAAGAAATAGATTTCTCATCCCATTACAATATGATCAAGACGAGAGAAAGAACAAATACCCTCTTTTGGTATTTCGATTGAAATACCCATAAATGGTATTTTACGTAGAAATAGTATTCTTGCTTATTTTGATGATCCACGATACAGAAGAAAGAGTTCGGGAATTACTAAATATGGACCGTAGAGGTAGATTCCATCGTAAAAAAAGAAGATTTGATTGAGCATCGAGCAGCAAAAGAATTTAGTCCAAAATACCAAATGAAAGTGGATCGGTTTTTTTTTATTCCCGAAGAAGTGCATATCTTACCCGGATCTTCGTCCATAATGGTCCGGAACAATAGTATCATTGGAATAGATACACAACTCGCTTTAAATACAAATACAAGAAGCCGAGTAGGTGGATTAGTCCGAGTGGAGAGAAAAAAAAAAAAGTATTGAACTTAAAATCTTTTCTGGAGATATTCATTTTCCCGGAGAGACAGATAAGATATCCAGACACAGCGGCATTTTGATACCACCAGGAACAGAAAAAAAAAATTCTAATGAATCAAAAAATTGAAAAATTGGATCTATGTCCAACGGATCACACCTACCAAAAAAAAGTATTTTGTTTTGGTTCGGCCCGTAGTCACATATGAAATAGCTGATGGAATAAATTTAGCAAAACTTTTCACTCAAGATCTATTGCAGGAAAAGGATAATGTCCAACTTAGAGTTGTCAATTATATCCTTTATGGAAATGGAAAGTCAATTCGAGGAATTTTTCACACAAGTATTCAATTAGTTCGGACTTGCTTAGTATTGAATTGGGACCAAGAAAAAAACGGTTCTATAGAAGAGGTTCGTGCTTCCTTTGTTGAGGTAAGGCGCAAATGATCTGATTTTCGATTTCATAAGAATTGAGTTAGTCAAGTTTACTATTTCATATACCGGAAAAAAGATATGATACGGCGGGTTCAGGATTGATTCCCAATAATGGATTAGATCGCACCAATATCAAATCCTTTTTATTCCAAAGCGAAGATTTCATTAGTTACCCAGCATCAAGGAACTATTGGTACGTTGTTGAATCGAAATAAGGAATGCCGATCTTTGATAATTTTGTCATCAGTTAATTGTTTTCAAGTTGGTCCATTCAACGGTTCGAAATATAACAATGTGGCAAAAGGATCGAATCCCGTAACTCCAATTAGGGATTTGTTGGGTCCCTTAGGTACTATTGTACCTAAAATAGTGAACTTTTATTCATCTTACTATTTAATAACTCATAATAAGATCTTGTTAAACAAATATTGGCTATTTGACATTCACAATTTTAAACAGACTTTCCAAGTACTTGAAGTACCTTAAATACTGTTTACATAGATGAAAATAGGAGTATATAGGTTCTTCTTCCATCGGAACAATAGGGCCGTTATGCTCATTACTAAACTTGTTGAAGAGATGAAATAGAACCAAGGTCTATCTTTTTGATCAGAGGTTGAATCGATCATCAGAAGAAGAATTAGGCCAAAAATTAGGATACATTCTGGAAAATGAAACTTCCATGGAAGAGAAGCAAATGAAACGCTTTCATAAAAATTCTCGTAGAATCGAGAATGAAGTTTTCATTCTGTACATGCAGATCATGAATTAGTAACTGCATCCAATCTCCGAAAAAGTCCCAATTGTTTCTATTTTTTGAATGGGATATTTACGGAATCCCCATGAATAGGATTAACCCTTAATTCCATGATATTTCCATAAGATTCCTCTTTCTTATTCTTAAGCAAGCCCTCGAGAGGGTTTAGTTGATCCATGATTTATGTTTCATCTTTCTTTTCCTTTTTGTTTGTTTTGAGAAAGATATCGATCAATTCCAATTCTTTCTTTTTCTATTTTTTCCGATCGAGATGTATGGATCCATGGATCTATGTGTCTATATAGATCCTGTTCGTGGATTAACGAAAATGTGCAAAAGCTCTATTTGCCTCTGCCATTCTATGAGTCTCTTCCTTTTTGCGTATGGCATCGCCACTCCCTTTGGCAGCATCTACTAATTCGGAACTTAATTTGAAAGCCATATTTCGACCCGGGCGTTTTCGGGATGCCCCTAATAACCAACGAATGGCAAGCGCTTTTCCTTGTGTAGATCCTATTTCAATAGGAACTTGATGAGTCGATCCGCCTACACGTCTTGCTTTTACTGCTATATCGGGAGTTACTCCACGTATTGCTTGACGTAAAACGGATAGTGGATTTGTTTCTGTCTTTTGTTGAATCTTTTTCACGGCTCGATAGATAATTTGATAAGCCAATGATTTTTTTCCGTGTTTCAGAATACGGTTAACCAACATGTTAACTAATCGATTACGATAAATTGGATCGGATTTTGCAGTTTTTTCTTCTGCGGTACCTCGACGTGACATGAGCGTGAAAGAGGTTCAAAAATAGAGTTTTCTTTTCTTAAGTAAGGGCTAAAAACGAATCACTTATTTTGGCTTTTGACCCCATATTGCGTAGGTGGATCTCGAAAGAGTATGAAAGATCTCCCTCCAAGC
>JAULAV010001137.1:0-25120 GCA_030789695.1 Scilla litardierei
GCAATATGTTTCCAAACACAAAAAATATCCATACCTCCAGAATGTGAATAACCACAGCCATATGAGGGTATTTTTTTTGCAATGGCTCAGACTCCCTTGCTTCAGGCTCATATACATGTACCAATATGGCTGCAACGGTTGCCATCAAATATTAGCTTACCCCCTAGCTGCCTTGCCATAATGTAGGACATGTTATGAAGGGAAATCATCATATCCATCCATGTCTGTATGGAGCAATGGTTCATCAGCATCAGCCAACAGTAGAAATAATAAATTAGACATGGAAATAATAATTATATACGTGCACAAATTTAAATTATTATCCAATTTTGATTTACTCTATCTTTAAATTATTATTTCCATGTCAAATTACTCAAACATTAGACATTAACATTTAGCATACTCAAATTATTTTATTTTCTATGCAAACAGGGGTACTTGCCAAATTACTACCCAATTAAGTTGAACATTTAGCATACTCAATAAACTTATCAATTACAATACTCAAATTCTTCAGCAAGCTCATTCATTAGCAATTCTCTCAAACTCACCCAGGGTTGAGGTGCATCAAGCTCATTCATAACCAATTCTTCAGCAAGCTCATTCATACACATTTCTCTCAAACTCAGCAAGCTCATTTCATAACCAAACATCTCAATTCATGAGGACATGGACAAAAGTATGAATGAAATCTATTCATTAACACAAGGACAAAAATTTGTTATTATCCATAGGGGAGCTTTTTGCTTATTAGTACATTTTTCATTCATAAGACAAATATTGAAACATAGG
The DNA here is from genome assembly GCA_030789695.1 of Scilla litardierei. Taxonomy (NCBI): domain Eukaryota; kingdom Viridiplantae; phylum Streptophyta; class Magnoliopsida; order Asparagales; family Asparagaceae; genus Scilla; species Scilla litardierei. Next base: position 793 of record JAULAV010001137.1, read on the forward strand.
GTTGCTTTTTCATTCAGAAGTGCAACTTGGACTAAGAGTTTGCAATGGAATTAAAAAAAGTATTGGCAGTAATAGGTGAGTGAATTCATTTCACATGATATATCATATTTTCATTTCACAGCTATAAATTTCAGTTCAATTTCCAGTTGTTTTCATTTCACAGAATATATCCTAAGCACAATAAACATGATTATTTGCGAAGTGTTTTATTTGCCACAAATAGGACTCATTTCCATATCAACTGAAATGTTAAACATAAAGAATCAAATTTTTGGAACTCAGCCATATGTGTAACTGTGAAACAATATTTTTTATGCCAAATTTCCATACATAAAATGTTTGAGAAAAATGGAATAGCCATATGGCAACTGAAATTTCCATTTCCATACATAATATTGAATAGCCATATGGCAACTGAAATGTTTGAGAAAAATGGCATCTTAAATTTCAGCAAGCTTGAGTATGAAATTCTTCAGCAAGCTCATCCATAAACATTTCTTCTCAAATTCAATTCAGAATTGCACAAATGAAAAATGGACTGAAAACATTTTTCAATGAAAATAGGAATTCAATTCTATCTATAAAATAGGAATTCAATTCAGGACCAAAACATGAATGCAATTGCAACTTGGACTAAGAGTTTGCAATTTCAGAGTTGCAAAATGAAAAATGGACTGAAAAATTGGCAATCTGAATTCAAATACATGATTTTCAATGGACTGAAAAAAGGCCAAGTGCAATTTCAGTCCATAAATTGCAAACTCTTCATATGAATTAGATAGCAAAAATGATATGAAGGTTTTCAAACTTAAGTCCTGTTATCCAATTTCAAAACATAGCTGAAATGCTCATTTAGTATTCAGTATTGACCAAACTATAGCCTTCTAATAAAATTGCATTTCAATGTCCTATAAAAATGATATGAAATTTTGAGAATGAAATTTCAGTGCCTTAACCAAAAATGATATGAAATTTCAGTGTCTTATCCAAAAAATGATATGAAATTTTGAGAATGAAATTTCATTCTCTTATCCAAAAAATGATATGAACTTTCAGTGTCCTGTAAATATTGCCTATATTAAAATTTCATTCCCTTAAGTTTGATAACCAAATATGACTTACCTTGAAGATTTTTATCATTGGGTTTAAAATTTCAGTATTTTGGAAAATAGTCTTGAAAAAGTGTTTTTATCATTAAGATTTCAGTATTTTGGAATATAGTCTTGATAACTATATTCAAGATTGGATAGTCAATATGTTCAAATATGAACTCAATCTTGGGATATCCCAGTTCAAATACCATGGCATAGAAGCAAATTAACAGAAAATAGAGTTAAGGTGCAACATTTTGAAATTAACAAAATCTTGAACTCAATCTTGAACTCAATTTTGAACTGGGATACCCCAGGTCAGCATTTGATAACATGACTATCTCCCAAAATGATTCAACATTTGAAAGCATTTGAAATTAACATGACTATCTCCCAGGACTATCTCCCAGTATTTAATATCATTTGAACTTTAGAATATCCCAGTTAAAGAGTTCACGATTGAGTTCAATTGATTCAAAAATGAATTGATTCAAAAAATTTAGTACTTAGAAATATGGCCTGGTCATTTTGTACTTAAGAGTATTCAAAAAAATTTAAGTACTCAGGTTTTAAGTACTCAAACTGGGATATTCAAACTGAGTACCAAGATATTCAAACTGGGATATTCAAAAATTTGTAAGTACTCTTGAGTATATTTCTAAGCCATATTTCCAAGATATTCAAAAAAATTTGATAACTTGAGAAATATGTAATGAATTTTTTTGAGAAATATCATGACTCAAAAATTTATGTCCAAACTGAATACTCTTGAGTGTAATTGAAAATGGGATATTGAAAATAGCAACTCAAGATTGAACTCAATGTTATTAAATGAACTGAATACTCTTGAGTGTAATTTCAAGTTTCAAGTTTCAAGATTACAGCTCAATTCAGTTCATAGTCAACATTTTGTTTTTGCATAAATATGGGCTCATTTTTGGGATTTTTCATAGTATTAATACTCAATATCAAATTGGAACATTCAGTTAACTTAACATAAAATTAAGTGTAATTGAAAATGGGATATGAACTGAATATGAATCCATTGTTGAGTTCATGGCATTCAGATTGAGTTCAAAATTATCAATTCATATAATATGCCATTTAACTGAATCTAATGGAATGAATTTGAATTCAAAATTAAATTATCTCGATATCCTGATAATTTCAAATTCCATGAATTGAATTCCATGGGATATCTTGTCAAAATTAAAAACATATCCTTACACTTTAGAATCAAAAATTTATCTTTTACACTCAAATTCAAAAAAGTTCTAATAACACTCAAAATTGATTCAAAAATTCATTCACATAACACTCAATCAATTTTAAAGCTGTAATAACACTCAAAGTGAGAGAATTATATTTTTTAGCAATCTCAAATTATACTTCAAAGTGTTATTATCTTGGAATACTTCAAAGTATGTATTCAGTATAAGCTTGCAATAAAAGCTCACCAATTTGCATATGAAGAGCTATCATTGAAGTGAGTTATCAGTGAAGAGTAGCATTATGAAGAGTAGCCACCAATTTGCATATGAAGAGCTCACCAATTGTCCTGTTATTAGCAATGCATATGAAGATTAGCATTATGAAGCTAACAGGACAATGCTATTATTATTGACTAAAATAGCAAGAATAAGTAGAATATCAAGAATATCATTTAGAATAGCTAACAGGACAATGCATATGAAAATTAGTAAGTAGCTATGGTCATTTTCAAGTTCAATATGTGATCAGTTTCATGTTGGCTTTGTCCTGTTAATATTATTGAGCTTTGGCATGTTAATATTCTTTCAGCAATTTCAAACTCAATTGCAAACTCAAGCTTTCATCAATCTCATTTTTTCAGCAAGCTCAATCTTTAAGAATATACAATTGAGTTGAAATTTATACCCAACTGAAAATTACAACAAATTACACCCAACTGAAAATACAATTGAGCTTTGTCCCGATGAGCTTTGTCCTGTTAATTTTTTCAGCAAATTACACCTGATACGCCTATTTTCAACACCCAACTACACTGAAAATTACACCCAACTGAAAATTACACCCAACTGAAAATTACACCCAATTACCAATTCATTTTCAGTTATATAATATTTTGGAATTTGCAACTGAAATTTATAGCATATATAGTCTCAAATTAATATATATGGTTGAAAATGACACCTTGAAGATTTCATTTCAGCTTGAAGATTTTTATAGTTGGGTTGAAAATTTTTGACATATCATAATTGATATGGAATTGAGCACTACCTAACAATTGTAATAAAATCCAAAAATACAACAAAACAGCCCTCTCAACTCCTAAAATACTCAAGCTGAATATCCTCTCAACAATATGAATTTCATATAAAAGGACAATGCTATTAGTGATATTTCTCAAGTTATCAAAAATGAATTTAAATTTATCTTGTTGAGAATGCTAACTTGATAACTCAAAAATATTTAGTGATATTTAAAAATGCTATTAGAAAATGAATTCACAGGACAATGCTATCCTGTTGAGAATTTAGTGATATTTCTCAAGTTATCCTATTTAAATATTTCAGTGAATTCTCAACTTGATAACTTTAGAAATATCACTCAGAAATATCACTCAAACATATCTCAAGTTATCAAGTTATCAAAAATGCTATTAGAAAATGAAGTCACAGCTTGAAGATTAGCCTTGAAATTTTAAATCATTCCGAGTGACTTGAGATATGATTGAGTGAGTGATATTACTCAGAAATATCACTCAGAAATAGGATATGTTTGAGTGACTTGAGATATTAAATTTCTCAAGTGACTCATATATCATGTTCATATATCCTGTTTATATAAACACCATCAGTCTTCAGCAAGCTCAGCCATTCATATATCCTGTTGAAAGAGCTTGTTATTTTGTTGAGCTTGCAATTCAACAGGATAAAATTTTGCAAGCTCATCAATTGCAAAATAGCAAGCTCATTCCTATTTACATCTCTATGCATTCATAACCAATTATCTCAAACTCAATCAAGTGAATGTATTGGCACATGGACAGAAATTTATAACCGATTCTCTAAATTCATAACCAATTCATAACCAATTCTATTAAACCAATTCATAACCAATTCTCTAAATTTATGTCCATGTTTTTTGCAAACATCTCAATTCATTAGCACATGGACAGCAATTTATATATTCTCAACTATTATTTAAAAACATCTAGATGTTATGCTTAGTATTTGCTAATATACTAAATTCATGTATCCAGTTTTTTTGCAAACAACTCAATTCAGTAGCACATGGACAACTAATATACTCAACTATATCCTGTTTTTGCTAATATAGCTCAGCCATTCATATTATTTGCTAACATCTCAATTTATAGTATTTGCTAATATAGCTCAGCCACTCAACAATCTCAATTTATAGTATTTGCTAATATAGCTCAGCCTTTCATATATCCTGTTTATTTGCAAACTAAATAATATCAAGTATCAAACCAAAAGGAGTTAGGAATGTATACTTGATATATTCAGTAGCAAGTTCATTAAATTGAGAAAAATCCATTAGTTTGATACTTGAAGAGTAAAATTCAATTGATCCATAATATGAGAATAATTTGTATATGAGAAATAACCTGCAAGTTCAATTGAACTTGCATTGAACTTGCATAGAGTAAAAATCCATAAAATTCAATTAAAATCCATTATTTTCAAGAGCAAGCATAAAATCCATTAAATTGAACTTGCAGGATCCTGGTCACTCTATACAACCGAACATTCTTTTTAACCAAGATTGAATGAAAATTGAATGAAAGACAAAATTGAAACCTTGCAACTGCCATAACTGCCAAGGGGTAGATGGAAACGTGAATGTGAGAGTTTTAAGCTCTGTAATGAAGTCCTGAATGATGACATGAACTTGGATGGGGGCTCAACCTGAATGTGAGAGTTTTAAGCTGAGTTCATTGCAGAGCTTAAAACTTGCAACTTGGCTAAAAACTCTAACAAAAATGGATATAATAAAATTGAAACCTGAATGAAGTCCTGAACTTGCTCTTCATTGCTTGAGCTTGCAGATGGGGGATCTTCGTTGCTTGAGCTTGCAGATGGGGGATCTTCGTTGCTCTTCGTTGTGCTTCGTTGCTCTTCTTGCTCTTCGTGCTTGAGGAGCTGACTGGTGAGAAGAGGGTAAAATTTTGATGGGATCTGATGGGATCAAAAAGTTTTCCCTCCGCTAATTCCCTCCACCCTCAAAAATTTGATTTCAAACCCAAAGCTTAACGTGATTTCAGTGATGGGTGAGGTGACCAGGATGTGATTAAAAATGTTTCCCTCCACATTTCAATTTTACACTTATTTCAATTACACACAAATATACAAAATCTCATAACCAATTTCTCATATCTCAATTTCTCAAACCCAGATACACAATCTATATAAACAACACACTCAATTACATATAACCAAAATCTCTTATCCATTATCTCTTAACCAATTTCTCTTATACAACAATACACATACCCACATTCTCCTCATAAACAAAATCTCTTATCCAAAAACTCTTATCCAAAAACCCATGATAACATCCCTGTTTTATAATATAGATATATATATATGTATACATATATATATATGTATCACCATATATATATATATGTAGACATTTATATATATACAGTATATATATATATATACTAGTCACGTACCCGTGCCCGTAGGGCACGGTTCAATTTAGATATTTCCCCCTCAAAATCTTAGTTCCCCAGAAAATGTGGGCACGATTCATTGTAGATATTCCCCCCTCAAAATCTTAGTTCCCCTGAAAATGTGGACATGATTCATTTTAGAAATCCCCCCTCAAAATCTCCGAAAATTTAGCTCATCTCAAGGAATTTTGTTCCCCCAAAAATCTTAGTTTCTCCCAAAATTTAGTGCACTCCAAATTTAGTTCCGCTCCAAAATTTTAGAGTTTTTCCAGCTAAATTTTCACTTTCCAAAAATATTAGTTTCTTCCAAAATTTAGTTTCCAAAGAGAATTTAGTTCCCCTCAAAAATTTTAGTTTACCTTAAATATTAATTCCTACCAGATTTAGTTTCCTTAAAAGTTCCATCCAAAAATTTGATTACCTCCAGATTTAGTTCCCCTTAAAATTTTAGATTTTAGTTTCCCCAAAAATTTATTTCCACCAATATTTTATGTTTTAATTACCCCGAAAAGTTTAGCTCCTCCCCAAAATGTAATTCCCCATAATTTAATTCCCACAAAATGTAAAATTTCAGTTCACTAAATTTTTTTAGTTCTATGTATTCTGTCTTCGCATTTCCTGGCATCGAGCAAGGAGTTAAGAGCAGTGCATGATGCATGAATGCAACAGATATACATGTTGTTGGCAAAGCAAAAATATTCCATAAGATCTCCCGCTGCTTATATTGAGCTTATTATGTGTTAACACATGTTGCTAGCATGTTAGTCAAGGCAGGAGAAGCAAAGTGGTGTAAATTATTTTACCTAAGAGCAGTTTTTATGCCCAATGCTTTGTTACGTAATTTTAAATGAAAAATAATAACCAAAGCACAATAATTGTTATTCAAATTTTCAAAAAACTTATTCCCCAAAAATCTTACTCTGTGTTTATTTTTTTATAGATTAGGATAATTTTTGTTTAAAAATTAGAGTAATCCCAAACAATTCTTTATCGTTTATGATTCAAGAACATGATTATGCATTAGTGCAGGGTTGCAAGATAAGTGGTGAATACAACTAAATCTATAACATTATTTCTTCAAATTTGGCCAATGGACTATGGACACGATTTTAAAGGTAGTGAGGGGTTGTCAATTCCATGGAAACATGTGTTCCATCAAGTGATAAGATTCGCTTAAAGAAAGATTTTGTGGAGTTATAACAACAAATCATTAAAAGAAACTCATAGATTCGATGAATCATTGAAAGATTTTGAAATTTGCACTGTTAAACATATCTTGAGCTTATTTATATATTCAGTTAACTCATTGTTAAATTTATCTATCTATATTCAGTTAAATTTTCTGAGTTACAATATCTATTTATATGTATTACATAATGAGAGCATCATAATTTGAATATGAATATAAATAGATAGGTAAATTGAACCTAGAAATAATAGATTCAATCTGAGTTAAATTCAACCTGCATATATTTGAATCTTGTTATATGTGTGAAAAATGAATTTAGAAATACATATAGGGAAATTATGTGTGAAATACATATAGGGAAATTAGAAATCTGATGATACATCAGGGAAATTGAACAGTTCCCTCCAACATCATGGAAATTTAACATCAGGATTCAAAATGATGATGATGATGGCTGTTTCTTTGCGTGGAGGGCCCTCATAACACCCCTCGACTATTCAAAATGATGATACATAAGGATCAGGATTCAAAATGAGAAATGGTTTTGTGTATCCTGATTTTTCCCTATATCTAATTTCCCTATATATAGTTCACACATACATCAGGGAAATTGAACATATAATCACATATCCTGAGTTTTCCCTATATGTATTTCACAAAAACATCACATATTCATATTTCACACAAAAACATGCAGGTTCAATTTAACATCAGGATATAACAATCACATCATGATTCAAGTTTGAAATCAATTTGGAACCCGATGAGTTCAAGATCATATCCTGTTATTTGATATTCATATTCATATTCATATTTCACACAAAAGCATTCAGGTTCAATTTAACATCATGATATAACAATTACATAGGATTCAAATTTAAACTCAATTTGGAACCCAATGAGTTCAGGATCATATCATGTTATTTGATATTCATTTTCATATTCAAATAACAACTCTGAGTTATTCATCCACATGGTGTAGCTACAATTCAAATATGAAGAGTAGTGAACAATCCTAAAGTAGTGAACAATAGGCACATCTTGCAACCCCCTCCAACTTTAAAATTCACAAATAAACACATCAGTTTGTATTTTTGTACAGCTAGAATCTCATTATTCATCCACATGGTGTAGCTACAATTCAAATATGAAGAGTCCTAAGAAAACTGAACTCTATCATAGTGGCATCATGGGATGTCATGTTCTTCATTTCACTAATATACATGTGATAAAACGATAAAAACAACTTGTCTTCTAGTAAAATTGCTCTTAAAATATTGTGATTGGGGAATATTCAAAAGAACTGCCATTGCCATGATATGTTGAAGAAATTTTCTAATAAGATAGCAAGTACAACAATCTGCCAAATTACGTTCTTGGCTATTCTCACAATTAAAGCATCCACATTCAAATCTATATAATTTCATCAAAAAAATAAAATTAGATGAGAATCACTGAAAAAAGCAGACTTTTTGCAGGATCACAAATATAATTTTAAAAATCTGTTTTCCCACACAATCAAGACTAATCTACCAAGCTAGCTTTTTATGCAATAAACTTCATAAGAATAGACACAACATGGGCATGTTATAACCTCCTGGGACAGTATTACATTATATATGAATCTCAAAAAAGAATTTTTCTGCGTAAATGATGCAGCCAAGCTCTCTCCTTAAACTGCAGACTGCTCCAATTCTTCACTCATGATGTAACATTCTAGTATTATAAAATTGCATTTTTGGTTTCCAGGTAACATTTGATGATCTACATCCACTGTGCAACCAAAGTCATGCAATTCTTCGCTTTCACCATGTTCTTAGATCACAACACCCCAAACTCCAACAAACTATCAGAATTTTCAAAAAAAATAAAAATAGTATAAGACAAAAACACATTATGACTTTATAAGTTGTGCATGATTCTGTTTTCTAAAGACCATTTCTTAACCTTCTCAACTGTTGTCCCCCATATCCTAAAAATAACTACAATCAAATCCTGAGAAAAAGATTACCAAAAAGGAGTGCCAGGGGCCGCAGGTAAACTATTTTGAAGACTTGACAATGTATAGAAACAAAGACAAATGCATCATAAACATAGTTTATTTCTGCAGCCGAAAAATTGTTTCCACACTGAGAATTTGAAAACTGAAAACTAAGATGGTAGACATCAGGTTGCCCACCCATCTAAAAGTTCACCAAATATGTCATCAAGCTTTTAACACGAATAGTCAGCATCAGTTTGATGGCAAAGGATTTTTAAATAATGATGATGAGATATAAGAAAATCAAATTGCAGACGAAATTACCCACAAAAAATGCAGACGAATGCAGTGACTCAGTTACATGCTGGTCAAGTCCAGATAATGCAAATATATAATCTCCAGATATTAAGAGGTAATAGGATCATACTTGTTGTAAAAATAGACCATCTTTAGCATAATGCACGATACCTGCATATGTTGTTTGTATACCCATCTCACTGCAGTCATAAACTGGAACAGCAGTGAATCTGTACTAATGGTATGTAGATGGAGGATTACATGCTACAGTTTTCCCAAGCTTTGAGTTTAACCAAAAGAATTTGAAATCTGCACTGCAATCATACAATGAGTACCTGCGCCAACAAACCATGGCAATAACATAGTATGTTTGATCAAGCTGCAAGTCACCACCTAAAAAGTAAATATTAGCAGAAAATTGATTAAATTGATTGGTGCAAATGCTCAACCTCAAGTACATAATGGCAAATTGTCATCAAGATTAAATATTACCTCATGAAATATACAGCCCAAAATACAGTATGCATGTGCTGGACATGAGACGTCCTTCGTTCTGGCACCATAAGGCAAGGAAGATGGAAAGCGATACAGAATAGATCCATTCCGAAGTCTACTAACTGTTGCGCCATTAGAAGAAACGACAAAGCACCTTTTCCCAGCAGGTCTTGGAGATACATACCTATAGAATTTCCAGATTTAATAAACAATTATTCCCAGTACCTACAAAATACTTTCTGGGAAAATTTTAGTAGGTTGCAAAACACAGATTTGCATATTTCATAAGGTAAGCAATATGTTTCCAAACACAAAAAATATCCATACCTCCAGAATGTGAATAACCACAGCCATATGAGGGTATTTTTTTTGCAATGGCTCAGACTCCCTTGCTTCAGGCTCATATACATGTACCAATATGGCTGCAACGGTTGCCATCAAATATTAGCTTACCCCCTAGCTGCCTTGCCATAATGTAGGACATGTTATGAAGGGAAATCATCATATCCATCCATGTCTGTATGGAGCAATGGTTCATCAGCATCAGCCAACAGTAGAAATAATAAATTAGACATGGAAATAATAATTATATACGTGCACAAATTTAAATTATTATCCAATTTTGATTTACTCTATCTTTAAATTATTATTTCCATGTCAAATTACTCAAACATTAGACATTAACATTTAGCATACTCAAATTATTTTATTTTCTATGCAAACAGGGGTACTTGCCAAATTACTACCCAATTAAGTTGAACATTTAGCATACTCAATAAACTTATCAATTACAATACTCAAATTCTTCAGCAAGCTCATTCATTAGCAATTCTCTCAAACTCACCCAGGGTTGAGGTGCATCAAGCTCATTCATAACCAATTCTTCAGCAAGCTCATTCATACACATTTCTCTCAAACTCAGCAAGCTCATTTCATAACCAAACATCTCAATTCATGAGGACATGGACAAAAGTATGAATGAAATCTATTCATTAACACAAGGACAAAAATTTGTTATTATCCATAGGGGAGCTTTTTGCTTATTAGTACATTTTTCATTCATAAGACAAATATTGAAACATAGGGTTGCTTTTTCATTCAGAAGTGCAACTTGGACTAAGAGTTTGCAATGGAATTAAAAAAAGTATTGGCAGTAATAGGTGAGTGAATTCATTTCACATGATATATCATATTTTCATTTCACAGCTATAAATTTCAGTTCAATTTCCAGTTGTTTTCATTTCACAGAATATATCCTAAGCACAATAAACATGATTATTTGCGAAGTGTTTTATTTGCCACAAATAGGACTCATTTCCATATCAACTGAAATGTTAAACATAAAGAATCAAATTTTTGGAACTCAGCCATATGTGTAACTGTGAAACAATATTTTTTATGCCAAATTTCCATACATAAAATGTTTGAGAAAAATGGAATAGCCATATGGCAACTGAAATTTCCATTTCCATACATAATATTGAATAGCCATATGGCAACTGAAATGTTTGAGAAAAATGGCATCTTAAATTTCAGCAAGCTTGAGTATGAAATTCTTCAGCAAGCTCATCCATAAACATTTCTTCTCAAATTCAATTCAGAATTGCACAAATGAAAAATGGACTGAAAACATTTTTCAATGAAAATAGGAATTCAATTCTATCTATAAAATAGGAATTCAATTCAGGACCAAAACATGAATGCAATTGCAACTTGGACTAAGAGTTTGCAATTTCAGAGTTGCAAAATGAAAAATGGACTGAAAAATTGGCAATCTGAATTCAAATACATGATTTTCAATGGACTGAAAAAAGGCCAAGTGCAATTTCAGTCCATAAATTGCAAACTCTTCATATGAATTAGATAGCAAAAATGATATGAAGGTTTTCAAACTTAAGTCCTGTTATCCAATTTCAAAACATAGCTGAAATGCTCATTTAGTATTCAGTATTGACCAAACTATAGCCTTCAAATAAAATTGCATTTCAATGTCCTATAAAAATGATATGAAATTTTGAGAATGAAATTTCAGTGCCTTAACCAAAAATGATATGAAATTTCAGTGTCTTATCCAAAAAATGATATGAAATTTTGAGAATGAAATTTCATTCTCTTATCCAAAAAATGATATGAACTTTCAGTGTCCTGTAAATATTGCCTATATTAAAATTTCATTCCCTTAAGTTTGATAACCAAATATGACTTACCTTGAAGATTTTTATCATTGGGTTTAAAATTTCAGTATTTTGGAAAATAGTCTTGAAAAAGTGTTTTTATCATTAAGATTTCAGTATTTTGGAATATAGTCTTGATAACTATATTCAAGATTGGATAGTCAATATGTTCAAATATGAACTCAATCTTGGGATATCCCAGTTCAAATACCATGGCATAGAAGCAAATTAACAGAAAATAGAGTTAAGGTGCAACATTTTGAAATTAACAAAATCTTGAACTCAATCTTGAACTCAATTTTGAACTGGGATACCCCAGGTCAGCATTTGATAACATGACTATCTCCCAAAATGATTCAACATTTGAAAGCATTTGAAATTAACATGACTATCTCCCAGGACTATCTCCCAGTATTTAATATCATTTGAACTTTAGAATATCCCAGTTAAAGAGTTCACGATTGAGTTCAATTGATTCAAAAATGAATTGATTCAAAAAATTTAGTACTTAGAAATATGGCCTGGTCATTTTGTACTTAAGAGTATTCAAAAAAATTTAAGTACTCAGGTTTTAAGTACTCAAACTGGGATATTCAAACTGAGTACCAAGATATTCAAACTGGGATATTCAAAAATTTGTAAGTACTCTTGAGTATATTTCTAAGCCATATTTCCAAGATATTCAAAAAAATTTGATAACTTGAGAAATATGTAATGAATTTTTTTGAGAAATATCATGACTCAAAAATTTATGTCCAAACTGAATACTCTTGAGTGTAATTGAAAATGGGATATTGAAAATAGCAACTCAAGATTGAACTCAATGTTATTAAATGAACTGAATACTCTTGAGTGTAATTTCAAGTTTCAAGTTTCAAGATTACAGCTCAATTCAGTTCATAGTCAACATTTTGTTTTTGCATAAATATGGGCTCATTTTTGGGATTTTTCATAGTATTAATACTCAATATCAAATTGGAACATTCAGTTAACTTAACATAAAATTAAGTGTAATTGAAAATGGGATATGAACTGAATATGAATCCATTGTTGAGTTCATGGCATTCAGATTGAGTTCAAAATTATCAATTCATATAATATGCCATTTAACTGAATCTAATGGAATGAATTTGAATTCAAAATTAAATTATCTCGATATCCTGATAATTTCAAATTCCATGAATTGAATTCCATGGGATATCTTGTCAAAATTAAAAACATATCCTTACACTTTAGAATCAAAAATTTATCTTTTACACTCAAATTCAAAAAAGTTCTAATAACACTCAAAATTGATTCAAAAATTCATTCACATAACACTCAATCAATTTTAAAGCTGTAATAACACTCAAAGTGAGAGAATTATATTTTTTAGCAATCTCAAATTATACTTCAAAGTGTTATTATCTTGGAATACTTCAAAGTATGTATTCAGTATAAGCTTGCAATAAAAGCTCACCAATTTGCATATGAAGAGCTATCATTGAAGTGAGTTATCAGTGAAGAGTAGCATTATGAAGAGTAGCCACCAATTTGCATATGAAGAGCTCACCAATTGTCCTGTTATTAGCAATGCATATGAAGATTAGCATTATGAAGCTAACAGGACAATGCTATTATTATTGACTAAAATAGCAAGAATAAGTAGAATATCAAGAATATCATTTAGAATAGCTAACAGGACAATGCATATGAAAATTAGTAAGTAGCTATGGTCATTTTCAAGTTCAATATGTGATCAGTTTCATGTTGGCTTTGTCCTGTTAATATTATTGAGCTTTGGCATGTTAATATTCTTTCAGCAATTTCAAACTCAATTGCAAACTCAAGCTTTCATCAATCTCATTTTTTCAGCAAGCTCAATCTTTAAGAATATACAATTGAGTTGAAATTTATACCCAACTGAAAATTACAACAAATTACACCCAACTGAAAATACAATTGAGCTTTGTCCCGATGAGCTTTGTCCTGTTAATTTTTTCAGCAAATTACACCTGATACGCCTATTTTCAACACCCAACTACACTGAAAATTACACCCAACTGAAAATTACACCCAACTGAAAATTACACCCAATTACCAATTCATTTTCAGTTATATAATATTTTGGAATTTGCAACTGAAATTTATAGCATATATAGTCTCAAATTAATATATATGGTTGAAAATGACACCTTGAAGATTTCATTTCAGCTTGAAGATTTTTATAGTTGGGTTGAAAATTTTTGACATATCATAATTGATATGGAATTGAGCACTACCTAACAATTGTAATAAAATCCAAAAATACAACAAAACAGCCCTCTCAACTCCTAAAATACTCAAGCTGAATATCCTCTCAACAATATGAATTTCATATAAAAGGACAATGCTATTAGTGATATTTCTCAAGTTATCAAAAATGAATTTAAATTTATCTTGTTGAGAATGCTAACTTGATAACTCAAAAATATTTAGTGATATTTAAAAATGCTATTAGAAAATGAATTCACAGGACAATGCTATCCTGTTGAGAATTTAGTGATATTTCTCAAGTTATCCTATTTAAATATTTCAGTGAATTCTCAACTTGATAACTTTAGAAATATCACTCAGAAATATCACTCAAACATATCTCAAGTTATCAAGTTATCAAAAATGCTATTAGAAAATGAAGTCACAGCTTGAAGATTAGCCTTGAAATTTTAAATCATTCCGAGTGACTTGAGATATGATTGAGTGAGTGATATTACTCAGAAATATCACTCAGAAATAGGATATGTTTGAGTGACTTGAGATATTAAATTTCTCAAGTGACTCATATATCATGTTCATATATCCTGTTTATATAAACACCATCAGTCTTCAGCAAGCTCAGCCATTCATATATCCTGTTGAAAGAGCTTGTTATTTTGTTGAGCTTGCAATTCAACAGGATAAAATTTTGCAAGCTCATCAATTGCAAAATAGCAAGCTCATTCCTATTTACATCTCTATGCATTCATAACCAATTATCTCAAACTCAATCAAGTGAATGTATTGGCACATGGACAGAAATTTATAACCGATTCTCTAAATTCATAACCAATTCATAACCAATTCTATTAAACCAATTCATAACCAATTCTCTAAATTTATGTCCATGTTTTTTGCAAACATCTCAATTCATTAGCACATGGACAGCAATTTATATATTCTCAACTATTATTTAAAAACATCTAGATGTTATGCTTAGTATTTGCTAATATACTAAATTCATGTATCCAGTTTTTTTGCAAACAACTCAATTCAGTAGCACATGGACAACTAATATACTCAACTATATCCTGTTTTTGCTAATATAGCTCAGCCATTCATATTATTTGCTAACATCTCAATTTATAGTATTTGCTAATATAGCTCAGCCACTCAACAATCTCAATTTATAGTATTTGCTAATATAGCTCAGCCTTTCATATATCCTGTTTATTTGCAAACTAAATAATATCAAGTATCAAACCAAAAGGAGTTAGGAATGTATACTTGATATATTCAGTAGCAAGTTCATTAAATTGAGAAAAATCCATTAGTTTGATACTTGAAGAGTAAAATTCAATTGATCCATAATATGAGAATAATTTGTATATGAGAAATAACCTGCAAGTTCAATTGAACTTGCATTGAACTTGCATAGAGTAAAAATCCATAAAATTCAATTAAAATCCATTATTTTCAAGAGCAAGCATAAAATCCATTAAATTGAACTTGCAGGATCCTGGTCACTCTATACAACCGAACATTCTTTTTAACCAAGATTGAATGAAAATTGAATGAAAGACAAAATTGAAACCTTGCAACTGCCATAACTGCCAAGGGGTAGATGGAAACGTGAATGTGAGAGTTTTAAGCTCTGTAATGAAGTCCTGAATGATGACATGAACTTGGATGGGGGCTCAACCTGAATGTGAGAGTTTTAAGCTGAGTTCATTGCAGAGCTTAAAACTTGCAACTTGGCTAAAAACTCTAACAAAAATGGATATAATAAAATTGAAACCTGAATGAAGTCCTGAACTTGCTCTTCATTGCTTGAGCTTGCAGATGGGGGATCTTCGTTGCTTGAGCTTGCAGATGGGGGATCTTCGTTGCTCTTCGTTGTGCTTCGTTGCTCTTCTTGCTCTTCGTGCTTGAGGAGCTGACTGGTGAGAAGAGGGTAAAATTTTGATGGGATCTGATGGGATCAAAAAGTTTTCCCTCCGCTAATTCCCTCCACCCTCAAAAATTTGATTTCAAACCCAAAGCTTAACGTGATTTCAGTGATGGGTGAGGTGACCAGGATGTGATTAAAAATGTTTCCCTCCACATTTCAATTTTACACTTATTTCAATTACACACAAATATACAAAATCTCATAACCAATTTCTCATATCTCAATTTCTCAAACCCAGATACACAATCTATATAAACAACACACTCAATTACATATAACCAAAATCTCTTATCCATTATCTCTTAACCAATTTCTCTTATACAACAATACACATACCCACATTCTCCTCATAAACAAAATCTCTTATCCAAAAACTCTTATCCAAAAACCCATGATAACATCCCTGTTTTATAATATAGATACAGATATATGTATAGGGATTAATATATATCATACGCCATATATATATAGTATACATATATCTTTATATATATATGTATACATGTATATGAGATATGCTCTCATATGGCGTATGATAGCCATTATTCTCATATATATATATACTAGTCACGTACCCGTGCCCGTAGGGCACGGTTCAATTTAGATATTTCCCCCTCAAAATCTTAGTTCCCCAGAAAATGTGGGCACGATTCATTGTAGATATTCCCCCCTCAAAATCTTAGTTCCCCTGAAAATGTGGACATGATTCATTTTAGAAATCCCCCCTCAAAATCTCCGAAAATTTAGCTCATCTCAAGGAATTTTGTTCCCCCAAAAATCTTAGTTTCTCCCAAAATTTAGTGCACTCCAAATTTAGTTCCGCTCCAAAATTTTAGAGTTTTTCCAGCTAAATTTTCACTTTCCAAAAATATTAGTTTCTTCCAAAATTTAGTTTCCAAAGAGAATTTAGTTCCC
Organism: Scilla litardierei; assembly: GCA_030789695.1. Classification (NCBI taxonomy): domain Eukaryota; kingdom Viridiplantae; phylum Streptophyta; class Magnoliopsida; order Asparagales; family Asparagaceae; genus Scilla; species Scilla litardierei. Next base: position 17,784 of record JAULAV010001137.1, read on the forward strand.
CTCAAAAATTTTAGTTTACCTTAAATATTAATTCCTACCAGATTTAGTTTCCTTAAAAGTTCCATCCAAAAATTTGATTACCTCCAGATTTAGTTCCCCTTAAAATTTTAGATTTTAGTTTCCCCAAAAATTTATTTCCACCAATATTTTATGTTTTAATTACCCCGAAAAGTTTAGCTCCTCCCCAAAATGTAATTCCCCATAATTTAATTCCCACAAAATGTAAAATTTCAGTTCACTAAATTTTTTTAGTTCTATGTATTCTGTCTTCGCATTTCCTGGCATCGAGCAAGGAGTTAAGAGCAGTGCATGATGCATGAATGCAACAGATATACATGTTGTTGGCAAAGCAAAAATATTCCATAAGATCTCCCGCTGCTTATATTGAGCTTATTATGTGTTAACACATGTTGCTAGCATGTTAGTCAAGGCAGGAGAAGCAAAGTGGTGTAAATTATTTTACCTAAGAGCAGTTTTTATGCCCAATGCTTTGTTACGTAATTTTAAATGAAAAATAATAACCAAAGCACAATAATTGTTATTCAAATTTTCAAAAAACTTATTCCCCAAAAATCTTACTCTGTGTTTATTTTTTTATAGATTAGGATAATTTTTGTTTAAAAATTAGAGTAATCCCAAACAATTCTTTATCGTTTATGATTCAAGAACATGATTATGCATTAGTGCAGGGTTGCAAGATAAGTGGTGAATACAACTAAATCTATAACATTATTTCTTCAAATTTGGCCAATGGACTATGGACACGATTTTAAAGGTAGTGAGGGGTTGTCAATTCCATGGAAACATGTGTTCCATCAAGTGATAAGATTCGCTTAAAGAAAGATTTTGTGGAGTTATAACAACAAATCATTAAAAGAAACTCATAGATTCGATGAATCATTGAAAGATTTTGAAATTTGCACTGTTAAACATATCTTGAGCTTATTTATATATTCAGTTAACTCATTGTTAAATTTATCTATCTATATTCAGTTAAATTTTCTGAGTTACAATATCTATTTATATGTATTACATAATGAGAGCATCATAATTTGAATATGAATATAAATAGATAGGTAAATTGAACCTAGAAATAATAGATTCAATCTGAGTTAAATTCAACCTGCATATATTTGAATCTTGTTATATGTGTGAAAAATGAATTTAGAAATACATATAGGGAAATTATGTGTGAAATACATATAGGGAAATTAGAAATCTGATGATACATCAGGGAAATTGAACAGTTCCCTCCAACATCATGGAAATTTAACATCAGGATTCAAAATGATGATGATGATGGCTGTTTCTTTGCGTGGAGGGCCCTCATAACACCCCTCGACTATTCAAAATGATGATACATAAGGATCAGGATTCAAAATGAGAAATGGTTTTGTGTATCCTGATTTTTCCCTATATCTAATTTCCCTATATATAGTTCACACATACATCAGGGAAATTGAACATATAATCACATATCCTGAGTTTTCCCTATATGTATTTCACAAAAACATCACATATTCATATTTCACACAAAAACATGCAGGTTCAATTTAACATCAGGATATAACAATCACATCATGATTCAAGTTTGAAATCAATTTGGAACCCGATGAGTTCAAGATCATATCCTGTTATTTGATATTCATATTCATATTCATATTTCACACAAAAGCATTCAGGTTCAATTTAACATCATGATATAACAATTACATAGGATTCAAATTTAAACTCAATTTGGAACCCAATGAGTTCAGGATCATATCATGTTATTTGATATTCATTTTCATATTCAAATAACAACTCTGAGTTATTCATCCACATGGTGTAGCTACAATTCAAATATGAAGAGTAGTGAACAATCCTAAAGTAGTGAACAATAGGCACATCTTGCAACCCCCTCCAACTTTAAAATTCACAAATAAACACATCAGTTTGTATTTTTGTACAGCTAGAATCTCATTATTCATCCACATGGTGTAGCTACAATTCAAATATGAAGAGTCCTAAGAAAACTGAACTCTATCATAGTGGCATCATGGGATGTCATGTTCTTCATTTCACTAATATACATGTGATAAAACGATAAAAACAACTTGTCTTCTAGTAAAATTGCTCTTAAAATATTGTGATTGGGGAATATTCAAAAGAACTGCCATTGCCATGATATGTTGAAGAAATTTTCTAATAAGATAGCAAGTACAACAATCTGCCAAATTACGTTCTTGGCTATTCTCACAATTAAAGCATCCACATTCAAATCTATATAATTTCATCAAAAAAATAAAATTAGATGAGAATCACTGAAAAAAGCAGACTTTTTGCAGGATCACAAATATAATTTTAAAAATCTGTTTTCCCACACAATCAAGACTAATCTACCAAGCTAGCTTTTTATGCAATAAACTTCATAAGAATAGACACAACATGGGCATGTTATAACCTCCTGGGACAGTATTACATTATATATGAATCTCAAAAAAGAATTTTTCTGCGTAAATGATGCAGCCAAGCTCTCTCCTTAAACTGCAGACTGCTCCAATTCTTCACTCATGATGTAACATTCTAGTATTATAAAATTGCATTTTTGGTTTCCAGGTAACATTTGATGATCTACATCCACTGTGCAACCAAAGTCATGCAATTCTTCGCTTTCACCATGTTCTTAGATCACAACACCCCAAACTCCAACAAACTATCAGAATTTTCAAAAAAAATAAAAATAGTATAAGACAAAAACACATTATGACTTTATAAGTTGTGCATGATTCTGTTTTCTAAAGACCATTTCTTAACCTTCTCAACTGTTGTCCCCCATATCCTAAAAATAACTACAATCAAATCCTGAGAAAAAGATTACCAAAAAGGAGTGCCAGGGGCCGCAGGTAAACTATTTTGAAGACTTGACAATGTATAGAAACAAAGACAAATGCATCATAAACATAGTTTATTTCTGCAGCCGAAAAATTGTTTCCACACTGAGAATTTGAAAACTGAAAACTAAGATGGTAGACATCAGGTTGCCCACCCATCTAAAAGTTCACCAAATATGTCATCAAGCTTTTAACACGAATAGTCAGCATCAGTTTGATGGCAAAGGATTTTTAAATAATGATGATGAGATATAAGAAAATCAAATTGCAGACGAAATTACCCACAAAAAATGCAGACGAATGCAGTGACTCAGTTACATGCTGGTCAAGTCCAGATAATGCAAATATATAATCTCCAGATATTAAGAGGTAATAGGATCATACTTGTTGTAAAAATAGACCATCTTTAGCATAATGCACGATACCTGCATATGTTGTTTGTATACCCATCTCACTGCAGTCATAAACTGGAACAGCAGTGAATCTGTACTAATGGTATGTAGATGGAGGATTACATGCTACAGTTTTCCCAAGCTTTGAGTTTAACCAAAAGAATTTGAAATCTGCACTGCAATCATACAATGAGTACCTGCGCCAACAAACCATGGCAATAACATAGTATGTTTGATCAAGCTGCAAGTCACCACCTAAAAAGTAAATATTAGCAGAAAATTGATTAAATTGATTGGTGCAAATGCTCAACCTCAAGTACATAATGGCAAATTGTCATCAAGATTAAATATTACCTCATGAAATATACAGCCCAAAATACAGTATGCATGTGCTGGACATGAGACGTCCTTCGTTCTGGCACCATAAGGCAAGGAAGATGGAAAGCGATACAGAATAGATCCATTCCGAAGTCTACTAACTGTTGCGCCATTAGAAGAAACGACAAAGCACCTTTTCCCAGCAGGTCTTGGAGATACATACCTATAGAATTTCCAGATTTAATAAACAATTATTCCCAGTACCTACAAAATACTTTCTGGGAAAATTTTAGTAGGTTGCAAAACACAGATTTGCATATTTCATAAGGTAAGCAATATGTTTCCAAACACAAAAAATATCCATACCTCCAGAATGTGAATAACCACAGCCATATGAGGGTATTTTTTTTGCAATGGCTCAGACTCCCTTGCTTCAGGCTCATATACATGTACCAATATGGCTGCAACGGTTGCCATCAAATATTAGCTTACCCCCTAGCTGCCTTGCCATAATGTAGGACATGTTATGAAGGGAAATCATCATATCCATCCATGTCTGTATGGAGCAATGGTTCATCAGCATCAGCCAACAGTAGAAATAATAAATTAGACATGGAAATAATAATTATATACGTGCACAAATTTAAATTATTATCCAATTTTGATTTACTCTATCTTTAAATTATTATTTCCATGTCAAATTACTCAAACATTAGACATTAACATTTAGCATACTCAAATTATTTTATTTTCTATGCAAACAGGGGTACTTGCCAAATTACTACCCAATTAAGTTGAACATTTAGCATACTCAATAAACTTATCAATTACAATACTCAAATTCTTCAGCAAGCTCATTCATTAGCAATTCTCTCAAACTCACCCAGGGTTGAGGTGCATCAAGCTCATTCATAACCAATTCTTCAGCAAGCTCATTCATACACATTTCTCTCAAACTCAGCAAGCTCATTTCATAACCAAACATCTCAATTCATGAGGACATGGACAAAAGTATGAATGAAATCTATTCATTAACACAAGGACAAAAATTTGTTATTATCCATAGGGGAGCTTTTTGCTTATTAGTACATTTTTCATTCATAAGACAAATATTGAAACATAGGGTTGCTTTTTCATTCAGAAGTGCAACTTGGACTAAGAGTTTGCAATGGAATTAAAAAAAGTATTGGCAGTAATAGGTGAGTGAATTCATTTCACATGATATATCATATTTTCATTTCACAGCTATAAATTTCAGTTCAATTTCCAGTTGTTTTCATTTCACAGAATATATCCTAAGCACAATAAACATGATTATTTGCGAAGTGTTTTATTTGCCACAAATAGGACTCATTTCCATATCAACTGAAATGTTAAACATAAAGAATCAAATTTTTGGAACTCAGCCATATGTGTAACTGTGAAACAATATTTTTTATGCCAAATTTCCATACATAAAATGTTTGAGAAAAATGGAATAGCCATATGGCAACTGAAATTTCCATTTCCATACATAATATTGAATAGCCATATGGCAACTGAAATGTTTGAGAAAAATGGCATCTTAAATTTCAGCAAGCTTGAGTATGAAATTCTTCAGCAAGCTCATCCATAAACATTTCTTCTCAAATTCAATTCAGAATTGCACAAATGAAAAATGGACTGAAAACATTTTTCAATGAAAATAGGAATTCAATTCTATCTATAAAATAGGAATTCAATTCAGGACCAAAACATGAATGCAATTGCAACTTGGACTAAGAGTTTGCAATTTCAGAGTTGCAAAATGAAAAATGGACTGAAAAATTGGCAATCTGAATTCAAATACATGATTTTCAATGGACTGAAAAAAGGCCAAGTGCAATTTCAGTCCATAAATTGCAAACTCTTCATATGAATTAGATAGCAAAAATGATATGAAGGTTTTCAAACTTAAGTCCTGTTATCCAATTTCAAAACATAGCTGAAATGCTCATTTAGTATTCAGTATTGACCAAACTATAGCCTTCAAATAAAATTGCATTTCAATGTCCTATAAAAATGATATGAAATTTTGAGAATGAAATTTCAGTGCCTTAACCAAAAATGATATGAAATTTCAGTGTCTTATCCAAAAAATGATATGAAATTTTGAGAATGAAATTTCATTCTCTTATCCAAAAAATGATATGAACTTTCAGTGTCCTGTAAATATTGCCTATATTAAAATTTCATTCCCTTAAGTTTGATAACCAAATATGACTTACCTTGAAGATTTTTATCATTGGGTTTAAAATTTCAGTATTTTGGAAAATAGTCTTGAAAAAGTGTTTTTATCATTAAGATTTCAGTATTTTGGAATATAGTCTTGATAACTATATTCAAGATTGGATAGTCAATATGTTCAAATATGAACTCAATCTTGGGATATCCCAGTTCAAATACCATGGCATAGAAGCAAATTAACAGAAAATAGAGTTAAGGTGCAACATTTTGAAATTAACAAAATCTTGAACTCAATCTTGAACTCAATTTTGAACTGGGATACCCCAGGTCAGCATTTGATAACATGACTATCTCCCAAAATGATTCAACATTTGAAAGCATTTGAAATTAACATGACTATCTCCCAGGACTATCTCCCAGTATTTAATATCATTTGAACTTTAGAATATCCCAGTTAAAGAGTTCACGATTGAGTTCAATTGATTCAAAAATGAATTGATTCAAAAAATTTAGTACTTAGAAATATGGCCTGGTCATTTTGTACTTAAGAGTATTCAAAAAAATTTAAGTACTCAGGTTTTAAGTACTCAAACTGGGATATTCAAACTGAGTACCAAGATATTCAAACTGGGATATTCAAAAATTTGTAAGTACTCTTGAGTATATTTCTAAGCCATATTTCCAAGATATTCAAAAAAATTTGATAACTTGAGAAATATGTAATGAATTTTTTTGAGAAATATCATGACTCAAAAATTTATGTCCAAACTGAATACTCTTGAGTGTAATTGAAAATGGGATATTGAAAATAGCAACTCAAGATTGAACTCAATGTTATTAAATGAACTGAATACTCTTGAGTGTAATTTCAAGTTTCAAGTTTCAAGATTACAGCTCAATTCAGTTCATAGTCAACATTTTGTTTTTGCATAAATATGGGCTCATTTTTGGGATTTTTCATAGTATTAATACTCAATATCAAATTGGAACATTCAGTTAACTTAACATAAAATTAAGTGTAATTGAAAATGGGATATGAACTGAATATGAATCCATTGTTGAGTTCATGGCATTCAGATTGAGTTCAAAATTATCAATTCATATAATATGCCATTTAACTGAATCTAATGGAATGAATTTGAATTCAAAATTAAATTATCTCGATATCCTGATAATTTCAAATTCCATGAATTGAATTCCATGGGATATCTTGTCAAAATTAAAAACATATCCTTACACTTTAGAATCAAAAATTTATCTTTTACACTCAAATTCAAAAAAGTTCTAATAACACTCAAAATTGATTCAAAAATTCATTCACATAACACTCAATCAATTTTAAAGCTGTAATAACACTCAAAGTGAGAGAATTATATTTTTTAGCAATCTCAAATTATACTTCAAAGTGTTATTATCTTGGAATACTTCAAAGTATGTATTCAGTATAAGCTTGCAATAAAAGCTCACCAATTTGCATATGAAGAGCTATCATTGAAGTGAGTTATCAGTGAAGAGTAGCATTATGAAGAGTAGCCACCAATTTGCATAT
>JAULAV010001138.1:0-25000 GCA_030789695.1 Scilla litardierei
AATATTTACAGAAAATTTACAAATATATCTCAAATTGCAATCCAAACTAAGGCACGATCATGACTTGATAAATTTATATATGCACAATACTGAAATCGTTTCGATGAACTTACAAACATACACCAACTGAATAAGTGAACCACAATCAATTCAATACATATCATTACTTAAATTCCATAAACTACCATGAACTGTGACCATGTTTCAAAAACTACCATATACTTTGAAAATGACAAACCAGAACAAACTCTCTCGGTTTCAAATACCTACCATATAATTTGAAAAATACAAAAAGCTACAATGAACTTTCCCAGTGTCTCAACTGCTCCTTGAGCTCCATGACCTTGCACTTATATTTTTCAAGTACATGATATTTATTTGAAACCAGAAAAGAGTTTGTGGTTTTCTGTCATCTTCATATGTTAGTTTTTCTGAACCATGACCAAAATCCATGCTGGTTTTATGAAATTTAGCACATCCATATAAACAAGTAAATTACAGCATTCAAAAGGCTACTTGCCTGTGCGACTAGCAAATATTATGCACTAAGAAGATTCAAAGGCTACTTGCCTGGATGATCCCTCGGAGTTGCGAAGTATCTGAAAGTAGAAGCTTATTGGCTGATTTCCCACACCCTGATTGTCACGTCCGTGTACCCGGTGAAAAGGGTGCTTCCATCGGAGCTCCAGCTGAGGTTAATGCAATACATCAACTTCTGCAAGAGAGACAGGATAAATGAGAAAATAAGCTTAAAATGCTGCATAATGGTTGCAGTACCTCATAAAACCTGACGGCTAGGTTCTGTTGAATAAATTCCACCAAAAACAAAGGAAACAAAAGTTCTGAGAAAACAAAAATATTTTAGAGAATCTCAATTGTCTTAGTAAACTAACAACCAGATGCAAACAACCTGATGCTGAGAAAAGCTTCCAGAACTTCACATAAACATAATAAAAACAGTGAGTAATTTTGTATGGTTCAAGCAGATAGTATCCTTTATTTCTTCAGATTCATCTTCAATTATCTGTACCTTTTGTTCAGGACTCTAAGGATCTTGCTTTCCATAGCGCCATGATAGTTCTGTACACATGAAAAATTCGATTACAATTCATAATCATCAGCATGGGAAGATGATATACCAAATGAACATCGAAGGAGCACAAGAAGATGTGAGAAATAATTCAAAATGTAACACGACTTCACCTTGAGAAATAATTCAAAATGAACATCGAAGGAGCACATCGAAGGAGCACCCAGACACCTTGACACATGTTTCATAGCATGTAACACGTCTTCACCTTCAAAATGCCACTAAGGTTCAGCATGCCCTCTGAATCCATAATGAACTCTTCCAACTTCACATGCTTAACGAATTTTACCCACCAAAGTTCCAAATGGTGTAATACACTAAGACAATTCCAAAAAGCTTATTATCTGCTTCGGATAACAAGCATGTCAATAGGTTGCTAAAGCCAATTGATTATCTCAAATTTCCCCTATATAGTTCAAAATAGCTGAAACTACAATCATCTTACAAAATTAGTTATACTTGACAGCTGATAAATAAACAATGTAGTGAATTATATAGTGCCATGAACTTGTGTGCAAATGAGAGCCTTAAGGTCATGTAAGAGCAGGCAAGTAAATAGGGATGTACTCAAAAAGAATTTGAATCACATAAACTGACCAGTTTATGTGATTAGTCACTTTAAGGTCATGTAAGACATTTGTTTATTGCACAACGAATATCATCATGTCACTTCCAAGAGCCAATCTAGACCTCATCATACAAGTAAACAAACATCAACCACCTTAGGAGCAGATCATCTACTAACCTTTAAAGTGAATTTATTTGCACGAAGGACAACTAAAAAATTGCTACTGCTTACATTTGAGGTGAGGAGAGCTTCACAAAATTCTCTGTGAGCATACCCAGTGATTTCTCCCTTCGATTTTCCGTACCAGAAAAAAAATGGCGGCAAATAAGATTTAGTCTTTTAACTTCAGTCAGTATTTGAAACAAACAAGCCAACTTCACTGTCAAATGAAATTACAATAGCATTACCAGATTTTCCCTTTGAGGAAGTAGGTTTGTTCTCCCCGTAATCTCCATTCTGATCTAATGATCTATCATCTTCATCTTCCTCCAAATCCTTTCCAAATCAGTAGAACAGTCTTAATTGCTAGATTGAGGGAAAACTGATATAATGTTCCACGAACATGAGAAACAAATTGGGAGTAAAAAGGGGGAAAATCATACTTCTTCTTTGAAATATATGGGTTCCGCATCCAAGCCCGGTTTCTCCTTTAGGGCATCTTGCTGATTTTAGATCAAAAAAATTTCAAAATTAGGGAGAAATTGAGAAAATGGCAAAAGCTCTAGAAGAATTGGGGAAAAGAACACATACTTTCAAAAGTTCCAAGGCCTTCGGGACCCCAGAAAACCCTATCCATGAGTATCGATTCTTGGCTTTTCTCGCTAAAATCTGAAAAAAAACACACACACGCGTTAAAAGTTAGATCTTTTAGCTCAAGGAAACTAGTTTGAGGGGAAAAGGATCGAAATCTGACCCCAACACTCTCCAATACGTTGATCGATCTCAGCCTCCTTCCTCACAACATCGAGCACCGAATCGATAAGCTCCACGCCCTCAGTGTAGTGCCCATTGGCCCAGTTGTTTCCGGCCCCAGACTGGCCGAAGACAAAGTTGTCGGGCCTGAAGATCTGGCCGTAGGGCCCAGATCTGATGCTGTCAATGGTTCCGGGCTCTAGATCCATGAGCACGGCACGGGGAACGAACTTCCCGCAGCTCGCCTCGTTGTAGTAGACATTGACCCTCTCGAGCTGCAGATCTGAGTCGCCGTGGTATCCGCCGGTCGAATCGATGCCGTGCTCGGCGCAGACGACCTCCCAGAACTTCGCTCCGATCTGATTGCCCCACTGGGTTGGGAGGAGGGGGAGGCCTGATAGTTGGGAAATTATGTTAGGGCTTGGATACCTACGAGAGGGAATCGGGAGGGATATTTTTGTTAAGCGCTATCTAAGGTATTTTATATATGTATATTTTTTAATAAAATTGCTTACGTAATGATTAGTACCATAGCGCTAACAAAAAGTGCTATGTAAGATATTACTTGGATAGCGCTTTAACAAAAAGCGCTATCTAAGTGATTTTTATCTTAATTTTGATTTATTTTTATTTTCTAAAAGTGCAGAAGCGCTATATAAGAGCTCACTTAGATAGCGCTTTTAAAAAGCGCTATCTAAGTGGCGTTACCCAAGCCCAAATCTGTAGTAGTGTTCTTTTGTTACTCAGTTATAACCCCAGCATGCTAATCAACCAGTAAATCGTTGTTTAAAAGTCACCCGGTCACAAGCTGGAGCAGTCACAAAGTCACCCGGTCGGTTCAGAGACCGGTTCAAACGCCCCAACTCTCTGGATTCTGATGCTGAATACCAACCGATCGGGTGACTTTCACTCGATCGGTTCAACTGTAGCCAATTCTCCGAAGCCAAGAAACGGAGATCTCAACCGACCGGTTCACCCGACGGCATGAAGATCCAACCGGTCAGCTTCAACCCTCAACCGACCGTGCCATATGACCGGGTGAAGTCCAATGCTGAGCTGACGAAGAACAAAGCAAGTCACCCGATCGGGTGATTCTTCACCCGATCGGGTGATATCGTATTCTATATATAGGACCCCCTAGGTTTTCCAGAAACGGGAGTTGTTATTTTTTGCTGTTTTTTCTCTCTCTTGACGGCTGTAATTTTTCAGATATTTGTAAGTTTTTCGATCTTTACCAAACTTTAATATAGTGTTATTAGCATTGCTCTTACTGCTTTTCAATCGCCTGATCATGTTTCTAACGGTCGATTTCAATTTAGATTGCTTTTTACTAAATATGTGTGAGTAGTTCTCAAATCTGGGATTTTGGTGGAAACCCCTTCCTGGGTTCTCCCCGATGCGTCCATAGGACTAGAAAATCGATAGGGATTAGGAATCTACCGGTTACGCGGGGTGTTTTATTGTCATCGACGGGAAAAAGACCGCCTTTGACCGTTGGGCCAAGGGGGAATAAACTTGGCGGTTGACCCCCTAGCCGTAGCTCACGCCCTTAGCGTAGACGTCGAATCCTAGCGCGCGGGAGCGACATGATGAGGCGTTGGGAGTTATCGTTGTGAGCTTAGTGCTCCCGGAGTCGGTCAGTCTTAATAGACATGGAAATGCCAACTGACCGAACCCGGGAAGTCCGACGTATCATCCTGGGCACCGACCGGAATATCGGGCCCAGGGGACGCTGGTACCACTCTTAGAGGCAACGTCTCACCATTAGACCCTAATTCCGATCGTTATCCTACCCGTAGGCCGTATCGGCGAGAATCGCACGATAGGGTGGAAACCGAAGTCCCGGGTTTTTCATTTATATTGTTTATCCCTCGCATTCTATTTTCTGTGACAACCCATCATCCGATTCGGGCTAGCTGGTCCATGGGCTGAATCCGATCCTTCTTGACACAAGCACAACCATGCCTCCCTGAGTTCGACCCCCAAGCCACACTACAACACCGTGCGCTTGCGGTTACAAATATTTAAATCTCACGCCCCCAATAATATATTGCACACATCTGACGCGAAAAGCCCGGGGGACGTCACTCTCCCCCTCCCTCCCTCCCTCCCTCCCCATATATCCTCTCCCCTTTTCAAATCGCCAGAGCAACGCCGCCGGCACCACCCATTGCCGGCGGTGCCTCTCCCCCCAAAAAACCTCGCCTCCCCAACCCCCTCTTGGAAAACCCCCCTATGCCCCTCTCCTATCGAACCACCCCACCGTCGCTCCAGCCCCCAAAACCACCTAGGGCAACTCCATCTGCTCGACCGAGCACAAATGTTGCTCAACCGAGCAATTAGACACCCCAATCCCATCGAAACTACTCGACCGAGCACAATTAGTGCTCGGTCAGGACATCTATCCACCAACTCAATCTGCTCGACCAAGCAGTACTGCTGCTCGGTCGAGCAACCCTCAGCACACCAACCCTGACCCTACTTGCTCGACCGAGCAACAATTGTGCTCGGTCGAGCAAAGGCACACATCCCCTACTTATTTTTCATGTCATCACCTGACATTATATTTTTTACTATTTCAGGTACGTTTCACCTACAGAGGAGGACACGTCCTGGATCAGCTTGGGGGAGACCTCTGATCAGCAGCAGTCATATACCCGATCACAACATTCTCGTAGTGATCACCTTGTCGGTACACTCTATACACTCTTTATTTTTATACCGACACTACAGCTTGCCTTCTGCATTATGCCTCTCACTAGGTCAGGTTCCTCACCTCCACGTCGCAGGAAGAGGAAGGCCACTGGCGCCTCCTCTTCTCGACCATCACGTGGAACTCGATGTGCCACTACACCCACCACCGAGGAGGATCACGCAGGTGATCCATCGTCCGCGTCCGACTCTCCTCCCCGCATCCCACACAGATCCCCTCCACTTTCGCCCACATTCCCATTACCTCTCCTCCTCCTCCACCCTCCCCTCCCGCCTCTCTGCCGCCACGTGTACGGACATTCGGCATCACCTTCTGTGGCGACGCACACCGTGACAGCTTCGTCAGGCTGTCGCATCAGAGACTTGTTCCCATACAGTTTATCGATGTCCCCATCCTCCGATCCCTTGGATTCCTACAGGGAGTCCATTGGCTATACCGCACCATCGGTTTTGACTGACTCCTGGCGGTCCACGCACCCACCTACACACGCCTCACTCTGGAGGCATTGAGTTCCATCACCCACACCCCAGGCAGGCGATGGCATTACCTTCTGGCTGCAGGACCACGACTTTATGATCACGTACACCATGATCCGCTCCCACTTCCGTTTTCCTGCCATCCCTGACCCCCGAGCCGCCTTCTCCCTAGACTACGACCTAGCCTCATTTGATGCCTCTGCTTTCTAGCATCGCATTTCTGGTCTGGATCATTACCGTCCCAGCCGGGCGAAGGCATCATGCATCGTGCATCCATTACGCGCAGCGTCACCTCGCCACCACCATTTTCTGCAGGCCAAAGGTTGGGACCATGTCCCTACCCGAGCTTTCCCATCTCATGGGAATGACCCGACCTCTGTGCTTCCATCCTGACGGATCTCTCTGCCCATTTGTCCTCTCTGACACAGCCCACTTGCTGTGTTATTGCCTTTTATAGACCGCCCACTCTCACTACACCACTGATATCTACTGTGGCAGATTCTTCACCATCTTTACACAGATGCTGGGCATCAATCTCCCTGATGATCTAGTGACCACCCTGCCCCCACGCACTTGACCTTAGGTGTGCTTAAGCACATGTACATCATTCGGCCTTATGGGGCACGTCGCTGGACCTATCTAGTAGGCACCCATCACACACCACACTTCGTCCTTCCCGCCCCCGCACCTTACCACCATTGTGCCTATCCAGCAGAGCTGGATGATAGATAGGGTCCACCCACTTCCCGCACACCATGCCCTCGATCCCCCCGGAGCCCCCGTTGAGGTAGTCGCTGACGACCGGGTGCTCCGCTCCTCCAAGTATGAGGAGCCCGACCTGGCCGCCATTTTGGCCACCCTTCCAGCTCTGCCTGCACCCCCTCCACCACCAGGAGGCACTACCTCTTTCACCACTGTCTCCACTACCGTCGGGACCTCGGGGACTGTCACCACCTTTTGCCCCGAGGCCCCTGCTGATGTCTCTTCTGTCCCCATGCCCGAGGGCGCTGATATCTTATCTGCTCCCGAGTCTACTGCTCTAGACTTTCCAAAGCACGAGCCAGCCTTCACACTTCCGCCACTTAGGGACCTTCTAACATCCCTGCCTATCTCTATAGGTTCTCATTTACCTACCTCTGGATCCACTTCCTCACACGTAGTGGCCGTACTCACTGTGAGCGTCTCGATTTCTGTCTTCACATCTGTGTCGACGACTGCTCTATCTTTCGTTGCCACTGCTGCTACCACAGCTTCTCCTGATCTCGGCCACACTACACCTCACACTTCCATTGCTGAGATCCCATCGAGTTCACCCTCTCCGACCTTCCAGCCTAGGCACCGTGGATTATCTCCATGGGGCCACTTTACGAGAGTGGTGTCTCATAGTTCTCGTCCTCCCCTCGACTCCCGTACCACTGACGCTCGTCTGACAGCATTGGAGGACTCGACTTCTTGCCTTCGGCGGGATTTCGATGCCTTCGTCTGCTCGACAGCTACCCATCATGAGAGAGTCAAGGCAGACCTAGCCTCTATCTTAGACCTACTGCGGACATAGGGCCCTCCTCCCGTGATCCTAGCTCACGCCCTGCCACCCAAGCCAGCCCCTGTCTCGACTGTTGCACCACTCAGTGCTTCACACTCTCAGGCTTCTGCAGGGCATGTCACTTCCACACCTGAGTTGGTTACCACAGTCGTCTCCACTTCAGTCGTCGACACACCCACTTCTGCACCAATCGAGACTGCTATTGTCCTTTTTTCAGCCGTGCCCATCACCACCACTTCTGATCTCTCGGCTGACCCACCAGTCGAGCCACAGCCAGCTTCCACCGTCTCTGTTCCACAGTAGGGGGCCCATCACCACCTCCAGAGGGTGGTGCCCCCGCTTGATGTTGTCCCTCCACTTTTTGTTGCCTTCCCTCATCCTATTTTGTGCCCATCTATCTTTTCGGGGCCCTAGTCTTTCACAGCTTGGGGGAGGACCCTCCATGCACTATTTCATGCATTTGCATCATCACTTCATTATTGCATCACATCACGTTTTATTTCTTCTGCACAGTTTTATTTTCTATTCCTTTTCTATCTCCACAGCCACACACCCACCCTAGCATCATTTCCAGCATACCAGCATTGTCTCAGCAGTGAGGACACTGCTGCGTTTAGCTTGGGGGATGAGCGCTATCCTTTATTTTTCATTTTCTTCTATATTTTCTTTCATTTTTCACCTTTTTAGTTTACTTTTCCACCCTTTTATCTTTTTTTTTTCATTCAACATCACGTTTTTCACTTTTTACCATGCTTGCATGCCTGTTTTCTTGTTCTTGCTTTCTCCGCCCTCCCCCTTTTAGCTAGAATTGTTCTGCATGATGATACTTCTCATAGCCCTCAGTAGCTACTCACGATGCTTATACCTGTTGACATGCTATTTAGAGTAGTCTCAGTTTTACAATTTATATGCTTGCATATTCTATTGCTGATCTCTCTAATTTAATGCCTGATATGAATTGAAATTGAATGTATGAAATAGTATCTAGTACGTCTTTTGTTGGGTAATGCACCTAGGTTCATGCATCATTATAACATTTGGAGCACCTGTTTGTTATCTTATCCACTTCTGTTTGCATGCCTGATATTATTGTGCTTTATAACGCATGCTTTCAATATTCACTGAGATGAATGAAAATATCCATGCTAGCTATGAGTTTAGTTAGAGTATTATCCCATTGAATCATTGTGCACCTCTGATGAGTGAACCGAGTGATATTTTATTTTTCTTATCCACATATCTTTATGATTCTCTACATATCATTTGATTTCACCCCCTACAGCTACTTCTACCGTATCTACTTCCCAAAAATCCCAAAAGAAAAAGATAGCTTCCAAATAATAAAAAAATGTGAAAAGAAAAAAATGTGAAAATAGAAAAAGAGAAGAAAAGAGAAAAGAAGGAAAGTAAATTATTTCATATCCCTTTATTGGAAAAAGACAAAAATTTCAATATCATATTCCTAGATGTGACGCCTCAAGCTAAGCTTGGAGGGGTGAACCAATTGATCATATGAGTGAGTATAACATTAGAGTGGAGATGGTACACAACGGGGAGATTCGATAATGCTTGAACTTTACAAAATATTTTAGTTTTGGAGATTTTTCATGATTTGAAGTGAATATTTGAATGACATGATCTTTTTCCATTCTCTATTACATGTTGGTGTGATCTCTTTGTGCTCCACTTGTATCTATTGATTGAAAAAGTGCATTGCTAACTCTTTTTATACTAGACTCTATAGATTGCATGAAATTGATATGAGTCGATGGCATGATTTTAGAAGATTCCAACTTTTGCCTTTATTGCATGCTAGTCATATGATTAGTAAGACTTGAGAATACTATTAGCATGGGTTGTATTATTCGAAGCATCGTGATATACTGCTGAGGCTTGAGATCTGATTGAACATTCTAGCACCCCCTTCCATCACTTATCTCTTTTATTTTCTTTTGTTTATCGCCCGGCATACCTAGTATTCGTCTTCCTCGAGGACGAGTAAGAGGTAAGCTTAGAGGATTTTGACGTGTCCATATTTTCTATCTTTTCATAGCATCATTCCATTGCATTCCATGTCATATCTGCATCAAAATCCCGCATTTTCTTACGATACTGCAATTCTAATGCCATATTCGAGTTTCATAGAGTTTTATGGATTTTCAGAGATTTTGGAGCAAATCAGAACCACTTTTGGATATGGACACATCCAGCATACCCGTGAGTCCGTTGGCGAAGCTCTACATGAGTTCACCGAGGTTCAGAAGCTTATGGAAGGAGTGGAGGAGTATCTTACAAGAGAGAGGAGTTGTTCTGGATTTTTCCCAGGCGACTCGACCGAGTAGCACAAGCTGCTCAGTCGAGCTGACACACAAAGGCAGAACGCGCATCCGACTTGACCGAGTAGAGTGGCGACTTGGCCCGAGTCGACATACTTTTGAGCTCTATCTCACCAAACATCATGCTCGACCGATCATGGCCTACTCGGGCCGAGTAGGCAGAGCGACACTTTTTGATGGAGCCTGATCCACTGACAGACTCGACTGAGAAAGCGGGCTACTCGACCGAGCAAGCAGGCTACTCGATCGAGCAGCCCAGATCCCTTCGACCAAGCCAGGAGCGGTTAATGCGCCTGCTCGACTAAGCAGGCGCTACTCGACCGAGTCACTGACTCAGTCGACAACAAGCGGGCGTAGACTTCAGAATTTGAAGCTGATTTTGTGGGGCCCAGACTGAGGCTACAGGAGTCGATCATGGAGACGAAAAGAGGGAGCTCATTTTATTATGTTTTTTGGAACTGAGTTTAGGAAGAGAAGGAGATTAAAAACGATTGTAGATTTAGATCTAGGTTTTGGAGATTTGGATTATTTTTGGAGAAAGATCAAGGTTTTGATATTTTCTTTTGTCTTGGAATCTGCTGGAATTCTTGGATCCCTATTGGCTATCATTTTCCCTCGTTTTCGGTACGTAAGTTATTTATTTCTCGCTCGATTCAATTGCTACGATGTTTTCTTCGATAAAAATTGTATTTTTATTCGTCGTGATCGATATGTGTGAGTAGTCTCTCCTAGGGTTGATGGGTTAGCCCTAAGACTCCAGGAAAGAGATGTAGACCTGGATCTCTAGGTTGTATTGGGAATAAAGGGGAGTATTTCGGTCGATCCATCCGAATCCCTAGGAGACCTTGTACTGAGGTCATGCCCACGGTCGGTGGTATTGATGAGCTTAAGAAGTATCTTGAGGATTTAATTAGGGAATTAGTGGATCCAACCAAGGCTCGTGACCATGCCCGGCTCGTGCCTTGAGGGGATCCACCGACGAACTATATCGCTTCATTGACGGCTACCGCCATTGCGTCAATGAGAGCCACCGAGATACCTCGAAATTTTAACCCACGAGTGGTATTAGTTGAGAGATCAACCCCCTAAATCCGATGCAACATAAAGATCCCATTCTAAAATCAAACTCTGACGGTCTTAGCAGCGATCCCTAAGGCCTTAGCTTCTTTTATTATCAAACCAACAATGCCATCACAACCAATCTTCTTAAACTGATTGCTATCCCACTCTGAGATCTAAAAATAATCTGAGACCCCAATACACTGTCACTGTCCCTCTGGAATTCGACAATCTTATATACTATAATTTGACACCGTCCGCATGCGGATAGAGCTCAAAGCTGACACCAAGGAACCATACTACGCCTAGCGACTGTGACACCGCTAGGTGAAATTTAGGTGTAAGTTCGGGATGCGTCACTCCCTTCCAAGGCAACGCCGGCATTCACTGTGGGTTTCAGCGTCCCCCTGTTCGACTGCAAAGCCAGATCCGCCAGAGTCGAGATAAACACAAATTTCTCCTTCCGGTCCATGACCTTGCGCGACATCTCGAGGAGGAGCGTTCTGCCCCTCTTCGCGTTGACGTAGTAGTAGTCGTCCTTCTTCTTTGCTCCAAAGAACTACTGGAAGAGCGGCAGCGTCGGGCTTACTCGGTGGGCGGAGCAGAGCACGAGGAAGCCAAACATCGCGCTAATCGAGTTCTGCGTCAATTGAAACAAGGGGAGCTCGATGAAGTGGAGGATGAGTAAGAAAAAAGGGTGGAGCGGGAAGCGAAACCTCAGGGCGAAGTTTGGGTAGTATACGCCGACCTCGTAGTCCCGTGGTGAGCAAACCCGCTCATTGAGCTCAGGGAGGCAGACTGTGTAGGGGGGCCGGATGCACTTAGCGCGGATCTTTGAGATCTTGGAGGGCGGCAGCTGAGATGATTGGGCCAGATCCCACAAGGACCGCAGCCGTGGTTCCACAGTCGCCTGTGACCATGGCGACTGGGAAGGCCTTGGCAGTCGACTTGGGTGCCTTCCCTTTCTTGGGATCCAGCATCATCTCCGACGATGAAGCGACGGCCTGTTCAACTGCCGTGTCTCCCTCCGGTCTTGACATCGACGGCATCTCCGACACCAGTTTCGACTTGGTGGCGTCACACCCCGCCAACCTCCCTGAAGTGTTGTTCGATGTTGGCATTTGAAGAAGAAGCTGCTGCAGAAGAAGCTGATGAAGGCATCACTGGGATAAAGAGAGTACCTAAAGAAAACAAACGAAAGAAGCTCCGGCAAACGATGACGGTCGACGGCAGCTGCTCTCGACAATGCAGAGGGGGGAATCTGAAGTTTCGAAAGTTCTGGCAAAAGTCCCTCCTGATCCCTCTCCGACTCTATTTATGAGAAGAGGCGGGCGATCACCACAGTCTGGCATAGGCCACGTGGAAAAATCCGAGTGGGTCTAGGTTGGCGCCTCAAATTCTCCTCATATCACCTCAGTCACGCATCATCTGTTCAGTGGATGTGCGCCTCGAACTCTCCCCGTCGCCGAATTGCCATCATCATTTCTAAGATTCGGCAGTCAGAGTTCATTGAATGCAACTGACCCGCCTTCGTCCAGTGGGAGTGCGATTCATCGTCCAAGCTGAATCTGGGCTGGCCGCGTTAAGATTGAATGCCGGGGGTAATTGTTACGCCCTAAAGGCCGGCCCATGAAATTAAGGCCCGTATGCACCGGGGGCCCACACAGACACATCACCAACTCACCTGATAGGACACTAGCTGAGCTAGAGATCGCCTTGACTCAGAGTAGCTCGCCTCACCTCACCACAAGCTTGCCTCTAAGGTCAACTAAAAAGCCCGCCGGTGTGACCTACAAGCTTGCCATGCCGAGGACAATTTCACCTACCCTCCAACAAGAAGCATCGTCCAGAGAAGCCGAGCTTGATCACCGACTTATAACTCACCCTTGAGGGCGGCCCAGCATAAATATCTCTGATAGAATGACGTGGGCTCACCTACTCTCCATTAATGCCAGGGGTTAAGGGCGAGAACTGATGGCCGCCACTCGCGTCTCATTAAGGCTCCTGACACCACCTGACACCATTAATGCGGTAAATATCCCTGACACAGCCTCACCAATCGAGTGCTAACTGGGATGATTCGACAGCTGACAAGACGGCGAGCAACCGCTTTTCAGCCCTATAAATACCCTCTCCTGCCTCCATAGAGTGGGTTGGTTTTGTTGGTTAGTTAGTTCTTGTTGTTGACCAGTTAAATTTCCTAACTCATTTCAATACACAAGGTCAGATATCTTCCACATATCTGCACCTTCCTCATAAGCTTGTCGCACTTTGCCGACCTGTCTTAAGGTCGCCCAGTGTGTCCGACGCATACATTTTACGTCACCTGCTGACTTAGGCACCAAAGAGGGTAAGGGATGACAGCCAGCCCTGTCTTTCTGACCAGTTGTTCATCCTCGCAGGAAGCTCGCCTTAGCTACCAAGAGAAGGCGACCTTTAGGCGATCTCCAGGCGACCTTGGATCCTTCACCTCTGAAGCGAGCTCTGAGTCGCGCTAACCTCTCCATCACCCAAAAACTTGTACATCATTGTACATGTGATTCCCACTATAAACAAAATTCATTGTGTGTGGATCTGACCAGCAACAACTGTAATGGGGCAACATTGGCCATCGTGTTTCATGATGAGCTTGAGAACATAATCGATGTGTTTGTAGAACAAGTCGAAATTTATAAGAAGAAAAAGGAAAAGAATGTGATGGACGTGTGGATGCTATCAATAATATGCATATGTCAAACATAGTGGTTTCTCCAAAACAAGCAACTCAAATCACTATTTGTGACCCAATCAGCCGGGTCATAACAAAAGGTCGACTAAGACAAGCTCGTAGAATCAAAGCTGGAATTGAGATATAACAAGAGAAAAAATTAAAAAACAAAGACCTTGTAGATGTTGCAAGCAAAAAGGTCAGTATACAACCGGATGTCCGTTAGCTAAGGTAGTATTATGCTAAATTCCTCTTTTCTTATTGTATTAATTGAAAAATCGTTATTGTTTTGAGATAACAATTTTGTTGATGTTTTGTATTTGAACAAAGTCGGTATTCAACAAGAGCAAGGTGGTAAAATATGAAACAGAGCTTTGCAAATGTAGGCACTTTTAAACTTATATTATTTCTACTTGCGTCTTTTGGTCCTATGGCCTATATATGCATTATTTGGCAATTTCAGAATATTATATTTTGGCTTTTCGTATTGAAACTCTTCAAGCACTTTGACAATTTATAACCAACGCTTCTGTCATGATCTTTAGACTTTGTTGGGATAAACCAAAGTATTAAACCCTAAGAACCTTTTCCGGAGAAAAATATGTAAAAGAAAGGTCCAAAGGACCAGATGTTAGAATATGTGACCCTTCTGTTCTGTTAGAATATGTGACCCTTCTGTCCTTATACAGCTACTTGTTGTTGGACAAAATGCAGATTTTTAAGAGGATGGTGCTATTAAAACAGAGAAACAAGGGACTTATCGGTTTGCCGAGGCGTGCTAGACACTGTCATTAAGAGTAGATTCTGCCCCTCAGAGTGTCAACTCGGTGCAAGGCAGGTCCAACGGCTACCCTCCAGGATTCAACGGCAACGGCCTTGTAAGTGTGCACTCACAATACAAGGCTCCAGCGAGCAGCAACTGATCTTCGATCTCGAAGGAAGAGGAAGAGGAACAGCGAGGGGTTGACAGCAATAAGGGATCTGCAGCAACAGAGGATCTGCAGAACGGGGAAGCCGTTCGGGTTTGTGGAGGCAGAGGCAAACAAGGAAAACGACAACAATAGCAACAAAACCTTTTGGTAGAAGGTTGATTTTTTCGCATTGCCAAAACCCTTGACAGAATTGAGTTTATATAGGCCAAAAGAAGAGACCGTTGGAATTCCGCAATTAAAAGAAATGTTTAATTCAGCCATTAACTCAGAAAATGACCGGTGCAAAATTAAAACAACCAATAAATGAAATTATAGCTGTTGAGACATTAAACAGGCTATTAAGGAGAATATGGCTGTTGAAAACATAACGGGCTTTTAATATTCTTTAAAACAAAAGGGCTAAAAATTATGATGCAAAACTCGGGCACTCCGCGCGTGCACCCGTGAACCCCCCCTGCGCAGGCGCGACGCCAGCGCACACACGCTATGGTTTTCCGGATCCGACGCCCATATTTTCCATTTGATTCAACCCGGTTTGGGCTCGGCCCCTTGCTTGGGCTCATGCGCACGCGAGCTACCCCCAAGTCCTAGCCCATTAACAAGTCCAATAGCCCATTTATAAGAAGTCTCTTATAAACCCAACCAAGTGTGTTCTCCCATCCAATGTGGGACTAAAGTTTAGCTTTGAATTGAATGAAATATCCAACAATCCCCCATTATTTCAAAATTCAAAGGTAAGGATATAAGAAGAGGAAGAAAAGATGTGAGATCGAATACGACGATTCAATACATTAGCAATGGTGACTTTCGGTCTATGAACCATTACTTAGGGAATGAAAGTGTGTTTTACAAGAAGTTGGTGAAATATATAGTTTCTATGAACCAATCTCCTTTATTGTAAAACTTTGACTCACAACCCATATTGAATCATCAATGAATAGTTGCTTGCTCTTACGTGTTGGCACGTTTTGGCCATGCACCATACCTGGATTTTCATGAGTGCTCTAGCGAATGTACCCAAATTCACATAGGAAGCGGCCCCACTTCCACACCCATATAGGTGGACCCATTAAGTGTGCTCGACGATTATGCACACCACCCAACAAGGGCTATGATTTCCATTAAGAGTCATATGCTCATCCTCTCTCATCGTCGATAGCACTATCTACACCATAGGAAAGGGACATGTAACATAATGATAGTGCTCCTCACGATCAACAAGTGACTTGTTGTTACCCATATGAACCTACTTCATGAGATCATCAATCACATAGATTGGGTTACCATCACTCTTGACCTATGTTTTAGGTATAAGTCACATTCCCCTCGATGTACTTTCCACTAATTTCATGTTTAGTGGTTTTGTCAAAGGATCTGCCAAATTCATCTCTGACCTAACATAATCAAGGGACACAATCCCATAATCTAGCAACGGCCTCATAATAGAGTGCCTTAGGCGTATAAGCCTACTTTTCCCATTAAAAATTTTATTTCTGGCTTTCGCAATTGCAGCTTGACTATCTCACGGGATAGACACAGACGGTACCGGTTTTTCACAAATGGGAAGATCGTCAAGAAGGTTTTTAAGCCATTTGGCTTTACTACATGCCTTTTCCAAGGCAATAAACTCGGACTACATATTAGATCGAGCAATACATGTTTGCTTGGATGATTTCCTAGACACCACACCTCCACCAAGTGTAAAAACATAACCACTTGTGGATTTAAGATCATCTGAATCAGAGATTCGGTTTGCATCAGTAAAACCTTCTAAAACTGATGGATTGCCAAAAAAAATCCATATACAAGAGTTCCTTTCAAATATCTCATAACTCTTCAAATGATCGGTATTATATGGAGTAGCTACATGTTTTTTTTTAAAAAATCATTATACCCATTTGATAGCAAAACACAATCAAATTTATCATGCCATTGTTTTGGAGCTTGATTTAAACCATAAATAGATTTAACAAGTTTGCATACAAGGTTTCAACAATAGTGTTAGGCTCCATGATATTGGTTCACTTCTAACAACTAGGAGTCTATATGAAGCACTATTTTGAGCATAGCTAATAAACATGCAATCGAAGCTTTTATGACCTAATTTTCTTTTCTTAGGTTCTGGTAAAAGAACTTTAGCTAGGCACCCCCACACTTTGAGGTAAACAAGATTTTTAAAAAAAACAAACAAACTCAAACTCTTGTTATGACAAAATGCTTATGAATGGTCAAGACAACTGACAAGTTAAGCAACAATTTTACCATGCAAATCAGATGATCCAAATGCAAGAGATTATCCAAATGTCGAATATGTATACATGAACATTATATTTCGTACATACAGATGAGACTATTTGAATCATGCTGAACTGGGACGATTCTGATGCAATATTTGAAATAAAGGCTTCAGGATCCATGCTTAAGGAAATGACATGGGTAAAAATCCCAATAGAACATGATCTTTTCATAAAGTAGGGAAATATGGCCCCAATGAATCAAACAGAGGTGTGACCTAATCAATTTTGGTCATGGTTCCATGGTCTCTTACTAACTTAACATAACTACTCTTAAAGCATGGAAGCAAGGCCCCAATCAACATGTGGCAAGCATCAATACAGTTCGCAATTCATAGTTAAGGAAATAAATAATGGACAAACCCCAACTAACTGGAAGCAAAATATGGGCTGATCCAAAAGATAAAGCATGAGTTGGCTAAAAATATGTTTATCAGAAATCAAAATAATTATCAAGTATTTCCCAGGAATTCACTATGGGTGTTACAGTATTTGATTCCCAAATTTGCATTAGATCATCAATTCACAAGTATTGCAATAATCCCATTGTTGTGTAATCGAGGTACATACCTGAATGAACCCCAACAAATACCACGCAATGCTTTCATCAATTCGATTCAAAATAGTCTATTCTAAACACTTAGACAGCACATCCAATAAAATTGGCCATTAAACATTGACTGTTTCAATGGATACGCCAAAACTGCATTGTACTAAAAAAAGGCAAAACATCTATAGTCTTCAAATCACAATCCCCACAAACAAATAAAGTAACAAAAAACATTTCAAACCTGGCCTCATTTCTATTTTCACATCCGAGAACATGCAATTACTAGTCATCAAAATTTTAGTAACATAAACGAAAATGAGGTTCTGTTTTGGATTACACCCCGTGCAACCACCCAATGACAAAATGTAAGAGACTCAGAAATCCACAAGAAACAATTTCCTGTTGGAGCTTTTTATCTTTTAAAATTAAAGGCTCGTCTTTTGTAATGTGAATAATTGATGCATAATACAACACTGGACATCAATCCATTAGTACTCTACAATTGAGTAATTAATATGCAATTCACATGTAGTAATCAATTATAGGTCTCTATGAATAAATAAACTAAAATGTAGCTCCATCTAACAGCCTGAAGCATGTCAAACAATAAAACCGTTCAATAAGGTAAATACTATATCTTCATCGCAAATTGGGCAAACAGAGGTAGGATTTCCAAGACAGATCAGAACATAAGGACTGGCATATGCAATATGATGCGTAATATCAAATGTAATACACATTTAGCACACGTTACCCAATAAATACCCGTATTCGATCTGAATCTGAATTCCTTTTTATCAAATATATATAATGACTTCAATTTCTGAATAGTTTCCATATTAGTATCACTATCCACAAGAAGACAACAAACACAAATATAGTATAGCCACTATCTGCTACTTTTACATTCATACAAACTTATCAGATGTCATTCTCTCACATGGTCAAGCCTACCACCAGACAAAAAAAGATGGACATGACAACAAGATGAACAAGAATGACATGCAATTTGAAAACCCAAAACTTCAATGGTATCATAATTCAGCAGGGATCAAAGAAATTACACTTGTCGCCAGAAACACATTTTATTTGTTATGTTATAAAATACTTGGTTGGTAATGGCATATCATGTACAAATAGATGTAAATAACAATTAATGTGATATTACTCATGTTCTTCTGGATTCATGGCAATTTATCATTCTCATTCTATATGAAGCATGACAACAAGAACAAGCTCAAAAGTCACCATTTAGTCCTAACATTCAAGTGCCAACTATATGAAATTTTTTCTCCACCCAGCTCTACCAATTAAAAGCCACTGGTTATATTTGAAAGAATCACAAAATCTTATTAAGAAAGTAGGACAAAAAATTTCCATTTTCTTAGTATTCCAAATACAATCCAACATATTTAAAGGAAACTATAATTTTTTAAACAATTAAATTCAATTATCATAGCAGCAGTGACATATAGTCAAATAATTAATCTCTTCACTTTGCAGCAAAGAATTGTAACAACGATGTTTCTTTAACAGTAAAAGGAATGATCATCTTATTAGCATATACATATACTGAACAATCAATAATAGAAATTAAAACATGTATTACACAAGTAATTGTTTGATTCGGAAAATGTCATTCTAAGTTACAGCGAACCAAAAAACATTACACAAGTAATTGTTTGATTCGGAAAATGTCATTCTAAGTTACAGCGAACCAAAAAACTTCAAATTTGGTCAAACATCCGTAATTAGGAGTTTCCCGTAAGCAATGCCAAATTGCCAATACCCATCACTACTACAAAAAAACGCTTGCATAGCGCTTTTTTTACACTTGGATAGCGCTTTTAAGCGCTATCTAAGCTACCGCTATGGTAGCTTGGATAGCGCTTTTATAAGCGCTATCGTAGTGGTTTACTAAGATAGCGCTTATAAAAGCGCTATTCAAGCTACCGCTATGGTAGCTTAGATAGCGCTTTTTAAGCGCTATCTAAGTGGTTTACTAAGATAGTGCTGGACTGGCCGTGGCTAATGCGCGTTAGCCACGGACTAGCCGTGGCTAATGCGCATTAGCCACGGCCAGTCCATGACTAATGTTTAATTTTTTTTAAAAAAAATAGAAAATCAAAATTTTTTTGCTTGCTGATTCAAGCTACATCAATGTTGGATGATATGGAGCTTCCATGTCTCTCTTCGACTATATACACACAGACTAACAGGGAATTGACATCTCAAACAACATAATGAATTGTTATGAAACATTTTTTTGCTTGCTGATTCAAGCTACATCAATGTTGGAAGATATGGAGCTTCCATGTCTCTCTTCGACTATATACACACAGACTAACAGGGAATTGACATCTCAAACAACATAATGAATTGTTATGAAACATTTGAAGAAGGAAAAAGAATCAGATGAAGGACTTGCACTGACAGGAGAAGAGTCGCCGCTGAACTCAGCGGAATGGGACGGGACTCTTGGATGATATTGAAGTCGCCGGCGGACTGGAAGTTCGAGCTCCCTTGATGAAATGCGTCATCCGAGAAGTCTCGGGAGCCTAATGAGCTTCTTGGGAGCCTGTAAGGCACGTCTATGTTGTCGTGCTGCGTGTGAACTGGCGCTGGCTTTGCCCCGTAGACGGTTCTGTCACGCGACGGCATCTTCATCTGATCCAGAGGAAGAATGGAATGCAAGGCTCCTCTTCTGGATCCCTTCGAGTGTGGTGCCCTGGCATTGTGCAGAACAACAACCAGCAACATGTTTCTCAATGTCAAGCAGCTTCTACATGGACAAAGAGTGGCCTATCTCCTAATCTCTCACGGCCCTGCAACAGCGATACTTGCATTAGCTTGGATATATTGGCATAACTAGTTTCCATAAAAAGAAGTAGAGTTTAGATATGAAAATCGCACAGAAATACAAATAAAATGGGGGAAATATTTACAGAAAATTTACAAATATATCTCAAATTGCAATCCAAACTAAGGCACGATCATGACTTGATAAATTTATATATGCACAATACTGAAATCGTTTCGATGAACTTACAAACATACACCAACTGAATAAGTGAACCACAATCAATTCAATACATATCATTACTTAAATTCCATAAACTACCATGAACTGTGACCATGTTTCAAAAACTACCATATACTTTGAAAATGACAAACCAGAACAAACTCTCTCGGTTTCAAATACCTACCATATAATTTGAAAAATACAAAAAGCTACAATGAACTTTCCCAGTGTCTCAACTGCTCCTTGAGCTCCATGACCTTGCACTTATATTTTTCAAGTACATGATATTTATTTGAAACCAGAAAAGAGTTTGTGGTTTTCTGTCATCTTCATATGTTAGTTTTTCTGAACCATGACCAAAATCCATGCTGGTTTTATGAAATTTAGCACATCCATATAAACAAGTAAATTACAGCATTCAAAAGGCTACTTGCCTGTGCGACTAGCAAATATTATGCACTAAGAAGATTCAAAGGCTACTTGCCTGGATGATCCCTCGGAGTTGCGAAGTATCTGAAAGTAGAAGCTTATTGGCTGATTTCCCACACCCTGATTGTCACGTCCGTGTACCCGGTGAAAAGGGTGCTTCCATCGGAGCTCCAGCTGAGGTTAATGCAATACAGCAACTTCTGCAAGAGAGACAGGATAAATGAGAAAATAAGCTTAAAATGCTGCATAATGGTTGCAGTACCTCATAAAACCTGACGGCTAGGTTCTGTTGAATAAATTCCACCAAAAACAAAGGAAACAAAAGTTCTGAGAAAACAAAAATATTTTAGAGAATCTCAATTGTCTTAGTAAACTAACAACCAGATGCAAACAACCTGATGCTGAGAAAAGCTTCCAGAACTTCACATAAACATAATAAAAACAGTGAGTAATTTTGTATGGTTCAAGCAGATAGTATCCTTTATTTCTTCAGATTCATCTTCAATTATCTGTACCTTTTGTTCAGGACTCTAAGGATCTTGCTTTCCATAGCGCCATGATAGTTCTGTACACATGAAAAATTCGATTACAATTCATAATCATCAGCATGGGAAGATGATATACCAAATGAACATCGAAGGAGCACAAGAAGATGTGAGAAATAATTCAAAATGTAACACGACTTCACCTTGAGAAATAATTCAAAATGAACATCGAAGGAGCACATCGAAGGAGCACCCAGACACCTTGACACATGTTTCATAGCATGTAACACGTCTTCACCTTCAAAATGCCACTAAGGTTCAGCATGCCCTCTGAATCCATAATGAACTCTTCCAACTTCACATGCTTAACGAATTTTACCCACCAAAGTTCCAAATGGTGTAATACACTAAGACAATTCCAAAAAGCTTATTATCTGCTTCGGATAACAAGCATGTCAATAGGTTGCTAAAGCCAATTGATTATCTCAAATTTCCCCTATATAGTTCAAAATAGCTGAAACTACAATCATCTTACAAAATTAGTTATACTTGACAGCTGATAAATAAACAATGTAGTGAATTATATAGTGCCATGAACTTGTGTGCAAATGAGAGCCTTAAGGTCATGTAAGAGCAGGCAAGTAAATAGGGATGTACTCAAAAAGAATTTGAATCACATAAACTGACCAGTTTATGTGATTAGTCACTTTAAGGTCATGTAAGACATTTGTTTATTGCACAACGAATATCATCATGTCACTTCCAAGAGCCAATCTAGACCTCATCATACAAGTAAACAAACATCAACCACCTTAGGAGCAGATCATCTACTAACCTTTAAAGTGAATTTATTTGCACGAAGGACAACTAAAAAATTGCTACTGCTTACATTTGAGGTGAGGAGAGCTTCACAAAATTCTCTGTGAGCATACCCAGTGATTTCTCCCTTCGATTTTCCGTACCAGAAAAAAAATGGCGGCAAATAAGATTTAGTCTTTTAACTTCAGTCAGTATTTGAAACAAACAAGCCAACTTCACTGTCAAATGAAATTACAATAGCATTACCAGATTTTCCCTTTGAGGAAGTAGGTTTGTTCTCCCCGTAATCTCCATTCTGATCTAATGATCTATCATCTTCATCTTCCTCCAAATCCTTTCCAAATCAGTAGAACAGTCTTAATTGCTAGATTGAGGGAAAACTGATATAATGTTCCACGAACATGAGAAACAAATTGGGAGTAAAAAGGGGGAAAATCATACTTCTTCTTTGAAATATATGGGTTCCGCATCCAAGCCCGGTTTCTCCTTTAGGGCATCTTGCTGATTTTAGATCAAAAAAATTTCAAAATTAGGGAGAAATTGAGAAAATGGCAAAAGCTCTAGAAGAATTGGGGAAAAGAACACATACTTTCAAAAGTTCCAAGGCCTTCGGGACCCCAGAAAACCCTATCCATGAGTATCGATTCTTGGCTTTTCTCGCTAAAATCTGAAAAAAAACACACACACGCGTTAAAAGTTAGATCTTTTAGCTCAAGGAAACTAGTTTGAGGGGAAAAGGATCGAAATCTGACCCCAACACTCTCCAATACGTTGATCGATCTCAGCCTCCTTCCTCACAACATCGAGCACCGAATCGATAAGCTCCACGCCCTCAGTGTAGTGCCCATTGGCCCAGTTGTTTCCGGCCCCAGACTGGCCGAAGACAAAGTTGTCGGGCCTGAAGATCTGGCCGTAGGGCCCAGATCTGATGCTGTCAATGGTTCCGGGCTCTAGATCCATGAGCACGGCACGGGGAACGAACTTCCCGCAGCTCGCCTCGTTGTAGTAGACATTGACCCTCTCGAGCTGCAGATCTGAGTCGCCGTGGTATCCGCCGGTCGAATCGATGCCGTGCTCGGCGCAGACGACCTCCCAGAACTTCGCTCCGATCTGATTGCCCCACTGGGTTGGGAGGAGGGGGAGGCCTGATAGTTGGGAAATTATGTTAGGGCTTGGATACCTACGAGAGGGAATCGGGAGGGATATTTTTGTTAAGCGCTATCTAAGGTATTTTATATATGTATATTTTTTAATAAAATTGCTTACGTAATGATTAGTACCATAGCGCTAACAAAAAGTGCTATGTAAGATATTACTTGGATAGCGCTTTAACAAAAAGCGCTATCTAAGTGATTTTTATCTTAATTTTGATTTATTTTTATTTTCTAAAAGTGCAGAAGCGCTATATAAGAGCTCACTTAGATAGCGCTTTTAAAAAGCGCTATCTAAGTGGCGTTACCCAAGCCCAAATCTGTAGTAGTGTTCTTTTGTTACTCAGTTATAACCCCAGCATGCTAATCAACCAGTAAATCGTTGTTTAAAAGTCACCCGGTCACAAGCTGGAGCAGTCACAAAGTCACCCGGTCGGTTCAGAGACCGGTTCAAACGCCCCAACTCTCTGGATTCTGATGCTGAATACCAACCGATCGGGTGACTTTCACTCGATCGGTTCAACTGTAGCCAATTCTCCGAAGCCAAGAAACGGAGATCTCAACCGACCGGTTCACCCGACGGCATGAAGATCCAACCGGTCAGCTTCAACCCTCAACCGACCGTGCCATATGACCGGGTGAAGTCCAATGCTGAGCTGACGAAGAACAAAGCAAGTCACCCGATCGGGTGATTCTTCACCCGATCGGGTGATATCGTATTCTATATATAGGACCCCCTAGGTTTTCCAGAAACGGGAGTTGTTATTTTTTGCTGTTTTTTCTCTCTCTTGACGGCTGTAATTTTTCAGATATTTGTAAGTTTTTCGATCTTTACCAAACTTTAATATAGTGTTATTAGCATTGCTCTTACTGCTTTTCAATCGCCTGATCATGTTTCTAACGGTCGATTTCAATTTAGATTGCTTTTTACTAAATATGTGTGAGTAGTTCTCAAATCTGGGATTTTGGTGGAAACCCCTTCCTGGGTTCTCCCCGATGCGTCCATAGGACTAGAAAATCGATAGGGATTAGGAATCTACCGGTTACGCGGGGTGTTTTATTGTCATCGACGGGAAAAAGACCGCCTTTGACCGTTGGGCCAAGGGGGAATAAACTTGGCGGTTGACCCCCTAGCCGTAGCTCACGCCCTTAGCGTAGACGTCGAATCCTAGCGCGCGGGAGCGACATGATGAGGCGTTGGGAGTTATCGTTGTGAGCTTAGTGCTCCCGGAGTCGGTCAGTCTTAATAGACATGGAAATGCCAACTGACCGAACCCGGGAAGTCCGACGTATCATCCTGGGCACCGACCGGAATATCGGGCCCAGGGGACGCTGGTACCACTCTTAGAGGCAACGTCTCACCATTAGACCCTAATTCCGATCGTTATCCTACCCGTAGGCCGTATCGGCGAGAATCGCACGATAGGGTGGAAACCGAAGTCCCGGGTTTTTCATTTATATTGTTTATCCCTCGCATTCTATTTTCTGTGACAACCCATCA
This sequence comes from Scilla litardierei, assembly GCA_030789695.1. Classification (NCBI taxonomy): domain Eukaryota; kingdom Viridiplantae; phylum Streptophyta; class Magnoliopsida; order Asparagales; family Asparagaceae; genus Scilla; species Scilla litardierei. The sequence goes on from JAULAV010001138.1 coordinate 24,588, forward strand.
TCCGATTCGGGCTAGCTGGTCCATGGGCTGAATCCGATCCTTCTTGACACAAGCACAACCATGCCTCCCTGAGTTCGACCCCCAAGCCACACTACAACACCGTGCGCTTGCGGTTACAAATATTTAAATCTCACGCCCCCAATAATATATTGCACACATCTGACGCGAAAAGCCCGGGGGACGTCACTCTCCCCCTCCCTCCCTCCCTCCCTCCCCATATATCCTCTCCCCTTTTCAAATCGCCAGAGCAACGCCGCCGGCACCACCCATTGCCGGCGGTGCCTCTCCCCCCAAAAAACCTCGCCTCCCCAACCCCCTCTTGGAAAACCCCCCTATGCCCCTCTCCTATCGAACCACCCCACCGTCGCTCCAGCCCCCAAAACCACCTAGGGCAACTCCATCTGCTCGACCGA
>JAULAV010001139.1:0-25004 GCA_030789695.1 Scilla litardierei
TTTGGAGACATTCAATAGTGAACTCATGATCTACTATTTGATTTTGCATTTCTTCACAAATTTTAAGAAGTTCAGCTTTGCTACCTGACGGTGTCTCATCTTGGATGCCCATCAAAGCCATGCAAGAATGGGCTTCATGTTCCTCCTCGCTTTCAGCTTCGCTATCCATATCCCATGTAAATACCTTCGCTTTTCCTTTTCCTTTAGCGAGCTGAGCAGTTTCATTTGGGCAATCCTTCATCAGATGTCCTCTTCCCTTGCATTTAAAACATTGCATTCTATTAGTAGATTTCTGATCATTAAATTGCTTGGAAGAATTATTAAAGTTAGAACGATTAAACCTGGGTGCCATTTCGTTTCTCCCATGCTTGGTCTTGATGAACTTTCTGAAGTTTCTCACCATTAGCGCTATGTCTTCATCATCATCCTCTTCTTCGCTAGCTTGCAAAGCAAGGGCCTTTATGGCTTTCTCTTTCTCCTCAGGTTTCTCTCTTGCTTCAACATTTTGTAGTTCCAACTCATGGGACATCAAATTACCAATAAGGTCCTCCACCTTCAATTGAGACAATACCTTTGCTTCCTGGATGGCGGTGACCTTTGGTCTGAAAGAGCTTGGTAGTGCTCTTAATATCTTTCTCACCTGTTCAAGGCTAGAATATGGCTTACCGAGCGAGCTAGACTTGTAGACGATGTTGGTGAATCTCGCAAACATTTCTGATATGGTCTCTGATGGTAGCATGCGAAATCCCTCGTACTCTGTGCTCAGAAGTGCAAGTCTAGACTCCTTCACCTGTGACGTTCCCTCGTGCGTCACCTCCAAAGTATGCCATATTTCCTGCGCAGTTAGACAATGTGAGATTCTATTATATTCAGATTTATCAAGTGCACAAATGAGAGCATTCATAGCTTTAGCATTTAAGGAATAAGATTTCCAATCATTATCATCCCATTTGTCATTTGGTTTTTCAATCTCAGCATTTTCTACTTTAATTACAGGCAGTTTATTGTTGAATATTGGAATCCCCGGATTTGGTTTTGGATGATGAGCAAACATAAATAATTCATGAACTAACAATCTGTGAGCGCAGTATTGGAGATCGTCGCCAATTTCACGAGAATATTCAAAGCGACATCTCAACACTTCCAAAAGCTCGTATTCAAGCCTAAAGCTTCGTTGAAGCTCTTACAACGCTTTGGAAGTAATGAAGATTCAATCGAAGCTCTCAAAGACCGTTTATTAAGGTTTTATTTATAGTCTTTTAGTTTCGATTGATAGAATGTTAAGCCTTGAGTATATCTTACGTTTCTATCTTCATTTCGCTCATTTCGTAGCTCTAGGATTCTTACACAAGTTCACTCTATCTTCCTCGAAGCGTCGCGCTTCGATTCGGCCTTTGTTGTGCATGTTAGTTGGTACAAGAACAAGTACTGACCGACTAGATGGAGATCTAGTCGGTCGGCCACTGTTCTTGGACCGACTAGTTTCTGTCAGTTAAATCTTTGTTCTTTACTGTTTACAGTTAGTCGGTCTACGTTGACTCACCGACCGACTAGTTTGTGAACTAGTCGGTCAGTGATGCTTCTTTGACCGACTAGTTATGATTTACTGTTCATGCCAAATTTCTCCTAAGCTACTGTTTACCGTTAGTCGGTCTAAGAACGTTTGATGACCGACTAGTTGACAATCTAGTCGGTCAACTTTTGTTCTTGGACCGACTAAGTCAACTTGCCTTCAGACTATGTTGTTTTGCCTCTTAGTCGGTCAGAAAGTGTTCTTGAACCGACTAGTTTTCTAGGTCTGAAATTCTATCTCTTCTCAGATCTGCTCTTAGTCGGTCCATGCTTTGTGACTGACCGACTAGTTGATGAACTAGTCGGTCAGTGTATGTTCTTTGACCGACTAATTCACACAGATTTCTTTCCGTTGGAGATTGACCTAACTTATGTTTTTGGGTTCCTATAAATACGAACCTAGGTCATTTCTATCTTCAATAGAGCTGCCATTAAGAGATTCATTGAGTTCTAAAGAGATAGCTATTCTCCCTCAAATCTAAAGCTCTCTTCCTCACAAGAAACCCATTCTCTCTCATTTCTAGATCTAGAGAGAAGCTTGTTCTTGGTGAGCTCTTCAAGCTATTGCTTGATCCAAGTCTCCAACTCTTCCCTAGGCACCCATTGCTGCTCATTTCCTTGGTGCTAGGGCTTGGTGACTTCATCTTCCTCAAATCCTTCATTCCACCTATTGGGTAAGAAAAACTCAAGGTATAGGATTTTGTGGTAAGAGTATTTATTTCATATAAACTCTTTATATTGCTTATTGGCTCTCTCGGTTGTGAGAGAAGTTTGTGATCCCTGGTTGTGGGATTCACTTTGCCATTGCTTGTATGATTTGATCTTGTGAAGGTTTTTCACAAGATATTCACAGTGGAAATCTTGAGTTAGGGTTTCTAACTCAAGTATCCGGAGGGGATCCGGGTGGTTGGGACGTAGGATCACCGGGAACAAGTCGGGGAGACTTGGGTGGATCCGAACCCATTAACTTCGTTTGTTAGCATTGTTAATTTCATTGTTGTCATTCAATTTAAGCTTCCGCAAATTGATTTGGTAGTTGTGTGCAATTTAATTTGGAATTATACGCCTTATTATTTTAAAGTACTATTCACCCCCCCCCCCCCCTCTAGTACTTGTGCAGTAGCTGGTAGGGCATTACATTTGGTATCAGAGCCAGATACTCAGCTATGTCTGCCAACGACAACAAGACCGTGCGTCCACCTTCCAACTATGACACCTTCAGGAACCGTGAAGGAGCATCTTCCGTGATGGAAGGACATTCCTCTACAAGGCCTCCATTCTTCAACGGTACCAACTACGGGTACTGGAAGTGTCGGATGGAAACCTTCCTCCGAAGTGCATCTTTATGGAGAACTACAATGAAGGAGTATATTGAACCCGAAGAAGAAGATTTTGAGAAATGAACTACCGCGGAGGTCGCCGCGGAGGTAAGCAATGCCAAGGCAATGAACGCCTTGCAATGTGCATTGGAGCCCGAGGATTTCAATAAGATATGCACATGTAAGAGTGCATATCAAATTTGGAACTCCCTCCTCATTCTACATGAAGGGACGAGTAGGGTAAGAGACTCTAAACTCGTAGTCGTAACCAAAGATTATGAAATGTTTCATATGCAACAGGGCGAGAAGATGAAAGAATACTACGCTCGTTTCGTTGACATAATAAACGAGTTAGAGGCCCTCGGCAAGATCTACACTCAAAAGGAGAAGTGCTTAAAGCTTATTGAAGGACTTCCCTCTTCTTGGGAAAAACGTACCTTCACCATTGAGGAAGGTAATGACATGGACAAATATACCGTAGTTCAACTAATGGGTACCTTGATGTCATACGAGGTACGCAAAGATAGCAAGGTGAAGCTACAAGAAAAGATGAAGTCATATTTGAACCTAGATGCGCCTAAGAAAAAGGCGATTGCATTCAAGGCGGCTTCATCCACCTCTACCGATGATGAAGAATCGGAAAACGAGTTGGACTTGGAATCCATGGCACTCATGGCCAAGAAGTTCAACCGTTTCTTCCGAAAGGGTAACTTCAAACAAAAATCTAAGTTTACTTCTACTAATGCCTCTCCACCTTTGTGCTTTAAATGCAATAAGCCAGGACACATCAAAGCGGATTGTCCTCAAAACAAGCAAAAGGAGAAGTGGAAGGCACCAAAGTATGACAAGTCCAAGAAGTACACGAAAGGAAACAAGAAGGGACTTGTCGGAGCTACCTTCACCGACTCCTAGGATTCCTCAAGCGGAGAGTCGGACGATGAGCAAGTGGAGCAAGCGCACATGTGCTTCATGGCAAGAGAGGAGAACGATCAAGGATCCTCCTCTTCCGATGATAGTGATAAAGAAAGCGATGAGGTAACGATGGATGATCTTAGGGATGCTAACACTCACCTTTGGTCAAAATATACTAAGTTAGTAAATAGATATACTAAGGTAAAAGATGACCTAGCTAGCATTCAAACATCGCCTAAGACTATCATCACCAACAACGACACCGTTGTTAAAGAGTTAAGAAATGAGATTGTGAATCTCAAATCTAAACTTGAACATGCTAGCATTGAGGATGCGGAAGAACATGAGATAGCGGATTTAACTTCTCAAAACTCGACTTTGAGTATTGAGAACGAGAATCTTAAATCTCGTGTTTATGTGCTCACTTCGCAAATATCCACTTTGGATACCTCTTTGCGTTCTCTCAAAGAGAAATATGAGAACACATTGGGCCGAATCAACGAATTCAACAAAGGTAAGGGCCATTTGGATAATATCCTAAAAGATTTACTTCCGGCCAAACACCACATTGGCTTGGGGTATATGATGGGAAATTCATCCAAGTCGGTCACTACTTTTGTTAGGCCAACTTCCGAAGCCTCAACGAGTGGGAGCAAACACTCTATTGGTAGTTCATCTACCAATGGTACTTCCACCTCGTCCACACCCTCTTTCGGAAAGAAACCCACTTTGGGTGGACCTCCAAAGAAGGGGCATGCTTACATGTACACCAATACCATGCCACGTAGGAACACACGTCCTACTCCACCGTCTCACACATATGATGATTTTTATGCAACACATTCTCGGGCACGTGCACACCAAGTGAGACACCCTCACGCACGTGTTTCCACACATGCATATGTACACCCACCTCATCATATGAATAATTCTCGTCGTGCACCATTCCATCATGTCCCGTATGCCTATCCACTACATGCATCACGTAGAAATCAACGTAGCATGCATGCACCCAATAGGATGATGGCTCCCAAAATTTTCACTATTTGGAGCCCAAAGGACACAAGCATGGACGAAAAACAAATATATATGAATGCTTATTTTTCGGATGTTGTGCATAGTAAGAATTATGTGGGGAAGTCTAAGTCCACTTGGACTTGGCTTCCAAAGGTCTAATCCCTTGGACCCAATGACCTTGGGTACCATGATATGAACTTATCTATCTTTAGGTACTCAAGGAAAAGAAAAAGGAAAGGAGCAACGAATTTAAATTTAGCTCCAAAGGGAATTGGATACTCGATAGCGGGTGTTCCAAACACATGACGGGTGACGCTCGTTTGCTCTCCGGAGTGGTTCCCATTGCGAATGGAAACCGCGTCGTATTTGGAGGCAACGAGAGCGGAACCATCATAGGTGTTGGTAAAGTCGGTAACTCTTCTAAACCATTAATTAGTGATGTTTATCTTGTTAGTGGTTTAAATCATAATCTTATTTCAATAAGTCAAATTTGTGACAAAGGTTACAAAGTTAGCTTTGCGAAAGGATTGTGTCATATTTTGAGAAAGGATAATGAAAAATTATTATTTTCCGGAACTCGTCGTAAAGACATTTATATTTTGGATCTTCCTAAGTCATATGAACAATGTCTCGTTGCCAACACAAGTGAACAACACTTATGGCATCGACGCTTTGGACATGTGAACTTTGGAACACTATATAAGCTTTCAAAATTGAATTCTATTAAAGGTTTTCCGAAGCTTGTTTTCGAAAAGAAAAGTTTTTGCGATTGTTGTCAACGCGGCAAGCTTCCTAAATCTTCATTTAAACCTAAGAAAAGCATCTCTACTAAAAGGCCACTAGAGCTATTACATCTAGATTTATTTGGGCCAACTAGAGTAGCTTCCTTAGGAAATGCAAGGTATGGACTTGTCATCGTAGATGACTATTCAAGATTTACTTGGGTATTTTCATTGTGTAATAAAAATGAAGCTTTTGAAAACTTCACAATTTTTGTTAAGAAAGTACAAAATCTCTTAGGAACCACCATTGTCACTATTCGTAGTGATCATGGAGGTGAATTTGAGAATGAGTCTTTTGAGACATTTTGTGATGAAGTTGGTATTACTCACACCTTCTCTTTCCCTCGTGCACCTCCTCAAAATGGTGTAGTTGAGAGAAAGAATAGGACGCTAGTGGAGTGTGCTCGCACTATGCTTGATGATAGCCAACTTGGCCATCAATTTTGGGCGGAAGCGGTACACACCGCTTGTTATGTGTTTAATAGAATACTTTTGAGGCCCGGCACTAAACAAACTTGTTATGAATTGTTGTTTGGTAGGTTGCCTCAAGTCAAACATTTTCGTGTTTTTGGTTCGAAATGTTTTATTAAGAACACATATGGTAGTTTGGACAAATTCGATCCAAGATCCGATGAGGGGATTTTTGTCGGATATTCTACGCGTAGCAAAGCCTACCGGATATTCAACAAACGAACCTCAACGATCGAGGAATCGCTTCATGTCTCATTTAATGAAGGATTTGTTCCAACTAGAATTTCAAATGATAACGATTCTTTGGATGTTTTATGTGATTCATTTGATAATTCTAAGTCTAATGATTCTATTGATTCTATTGAGACTAACCCAACTAATGAAGTTGTTGAGAATGTTCCTAGTGATCAAGGTATTCCCAAACGGCTTCATACCATTCGTGACCATCCCCATGAGCAAGTCATTGGCAATATTCAAGAGAGTGTCAAGACAAGATCGCAAGTCCACCACTTCGCAAATTGTGCCTTTGCATCATCAATAGAGCCAAAGAATATTAATGAAGCATGCGAAGATAGCGCTTGGATCTTAGCCATGGAGGAGGAGCTCATTCAATTCGAAAGAAATGAGGTTTGGGAGCTTGTTCCATTGCCATCGAAGAACCACACCGTCATAGGGACAAAGTGGATCTTCAAGAACAAAACCGACGAAAACCAAGTCGTCGTCCGGAACAAAGCCCGGTTAGTAGCTCAAGGCTATCGACAAGAGGAAGGTATTGATTTCGAAGAATCCTTCGCTCCGGTAGCTAGATTAGAATCAATTAGATTACTTTTGTCTTTTGCATGCCATAAGAATTTTAAATTATTTCAAATGGATGTTAAAAGTGCATTTTTAAACGGAGATGTCGTTGAGGAAGTTTACGTTTCTCAACCTCCGGGCTTCGTAAATGAAAAATTTCCAAATCACGTTTTTAAACTAAAGAAAGCTCTTTATGGTTTGAGACAAGCTCCTCGAGCTTGGTATGATCGCCTAAAGAATTTTCTTTTGGATTTGAATTTTAAAATGGGCGAAGCCGATTCAACACTTTTTATTAAGCATGCGAATAATGATATTTTATTAGTTCAAATTTATGTTGATGATATCATTTTCGGTGCTACTAACTTCGCTCTTTGCGAAGAGTTTTCTAATGTTATGAAGGAACAATTTGAGATGAGCCACATGGGCGAACTCAAATATTTCTTAGGTCTCCAAATTCGCCAACTGAACGATGCAATCTTCATCCACCAAACAAAGTACACGGTGGAGTTGCTAAAGCGATTTGGAATGGAGAATGCCTCCGGGAAAAAGACTCCAATGAGCACGACTACGCATCTTGACAAGGATACGGGCGGTAAGGATGTAGACATTCGTTTATATCGAGGTATGATAGGTAGCTTACTTTATCTTACCGCAAGTAGGCCCGATATTATGTTTGACGTATGTATATGTGCTCGTTATCAGTCTCAACCTAAGGAGTCTCACTTAGTAGCGGTAAAGCGCATTTTTCGCTATCTAAGTTACACTTTAGATTTTGGATTACTTTATCCGAAATCTAGCACGTATGAGTTAGTCTCATACAGTGACGCTGATTATGCGGGATGCAAATCCGACAGGAAAAGTACTAGTGGCACTTGCCATTTTCTAGGAAATTCTCTTGTCTCTTGGTTTTCCAAGAAGCAAAATTCGGTTTCACTTTCAACCACCGAGGCGGAATACATTGCCGCCGGTGCCGCTTGTGCCCAGGTTCTTTGGATGAGACACACATTGAAGGACTTTGGTATTCATTGTGATACTAGCCCTATCATGGTGGATAACCAAAGTGCTATTTGTCTTTCAAAGAATCCGGTGCACCATTCCCGATCGAAACACATAGATGTCCGACACCATTTCTTAGATGATCATGTTGCTAAAAAGGACATCATATTAGTGTACGTTGAAACCCAAAAGCAAATCGCCGATATTTTCACGAAACCCCTAAAGGAGGACTCCTTTGTGCGGTTGCGTCGAGAATTGGGGATTATGGGTGAATCCGAAATATAGGATTCATGCTTCATTCAATAATTTTGCATGCTATTATTCTTGACAATATCTCATTCATGCTAGAATTATTGGATTTTTCGGGAATTTTATGTGATATCTTAATTTTTCGTTCGATTTGTGCGTAATCATCAAATTTCTGTTTTTCGATGTTTAATGGGGTAGTTTAGATGTTTATTGAGAGTTTTGAGATTTATCGTCCAAGCGTATTATGGAGAGAACTTGATTTTCAAGTTTTTGACTCTTTAGTCGGTTCATGTTCAGTGATCGACCGACTAGATTAAGATCTAGTCGGTCAGTACTTGAACGCAGACCGACTAAATCTTGTCAGTAATTCTTGGATTCAGCCACTGTTTGCACCTAGTCGGTTCAAGCTCATTGACCGACCGACTAGATCGTGATCTAGTCGGTCAGTGCTTGAACTGTGACCGACTAGTTGTGCCAGGGGCTGTTTGGTCATTTGGGAAATCGACCGACTTAAACTCAGTTTAGTCGATCGATTTTCATTCTAATCGATCGAAATCTCTTCTCTCTCCGCTCAAAACCCCGACCTCACTCGAGACCCTTCGTCTTCCGGCCACTTTCCGACCATTCCCGCCGTCGCCGTCCGCCGATCTTCGACCTAGGGTATCTCCTCTTCCTCCCTCTCCTATCTAGGGTTCGGTTTCAGCTCTAGGGTTAGGTTGTTGTGTTGATTTCATCTCCTAGGGTTTCGATTAGGTTTTCTTTCCTAATTCCGATTTAGGGTTTCTTCTTTTCCGATTGATTGTGCCGTGTCTTGCTTCGACTATGGCAAGAACACGCATTCCGATCACTCCCTCTAGCCCCTCTCCGATGACCGTTGATCCAATCTCTTCGGACCCCGAGCACCCAACCCCTCCGAAGCGTAGAGCCAAGACCACCCATCCTTCGTCGTCTTCGCCTCCTCTCAAGAAGAAGAGGACGACGACCGCTAAACCTAGAGGTCAACCGAAACCCAAACCCAAGCCTAAGCCAAAGGCCAAAATTCTTGCTTCTCAATCTTCGTTCCATACTCCTACCGATTCCGATACGGAGTATATCCCCGAGACCGAGACTCATAGGGAACCCACTCCTCCTATTCATCCCGAGTCTAGCACCCACCCTCGTACGTCTACTCGAAAACCTAAGGGAAAGGGTCCGATGCCGGTGGGCGGTGTCGATATTTCCTTATGTCGCGATGACCCTTTGTGTCTCGCGGCATATAACCGTATCGAACATTGCCCGCTGCTTCTGGAGCATTTCGTCCAGTTTAGCGACTTCATAGGGTTAGCTGATCTTCTGTCGTCGTCGGGTCTTCTCGATTACCTTCGATATGACCCGAAGGCGAATCCTCACCCCTACCCTAGATTAGTGAAGCTTTTCTATGCTAATAGGATCCGGGGTCAGTACGATCAGACCCACTCTGTTGAGACGACCGTTTTGGGGACTCCTATAGTCCTCACTGCGGAAATCTTAGGAGAGATTTTGGGTATCTCTTCGTCTGGCCTTCTTCCTTCTGATATCTCGGTAGATGATATTTCTTCTCTTGATCAGACCATCCTTTCAGAGATTTTCCATCAGATTCCTCCTGCCATGATTGGCGTGCCATCTAAATCTTTCAAGCCAAATGCATGGGTCCTTAATCTGATTCTGAAGTCGTGCTTGCTTCCCAAGTACGGCTCCTCATCTTTGCCATCCCAGCCATTTTTGAAGCTTATCTATGCGATCTTCATGGGGAGCTCGATTAATTGGGCTCGAATTATACTCGATAAGATTGATTCTTTCGAGTGTATTCGAAAGTCCAATAAATCGGCTCATATTCCATTTCCTTGCATGTTGACCCTCGTGTTTCGTCATTTTCGTGTCACATTGCCTCGTGACGATGAGCGTCCCCTTGGTCCTCCCCTGAATGCGACGGCCGTCAAGAAATCTCTTGCGGCGCTTCGTCACGTTCAGAGGACGACACCTTCAGCGTCTGTCCCTGCCTCTGCCGGTGCCTCTGCTACTCCCGTTGCCACCCTTGATGACGTCGTCCGGATACTTCTTCGTCACGAGTCCCGCTTGGCTCGTACCGAGGAGGTGGTCTGCCGTATGGCCCGTCAGATGGGTGTTGAGCTTCCTCCTTCCGTGTCTGAGGGAGAGGAGTTGGATGAGATGGATGAGGAGGACGTTGAGGAGATCTGTCGTGCTTCCACTCGTGCCCCCAAGGGCACTTCTGCTGCTGCTGGTACTTCTACTTCTGCTCCTGGAGTTGCCACCTCTTCCGGTGTTCCAGAGCCATCTGCTGCAGCTCTTCAGCCTTCTGAGCCTGCTGCTGACCCAGTTTTGGAGCCTGCTCATGTATCTGCTGCTGCTGCTTCTGTCGAGACTCATGCTGCTGTTGAGCGTGTTGCTGAGATCTCGACTCCTGCCCCGACGATTCCATCTGTTGAGACACCTCTTCTCCCTGCAGATCCTGAGTCCACTCCGTCGACTGGACCCACGGACGCTGCCGATCCTGCCTCCTCCTCGTGATCGTTGCTCCGAGGACTCTCCATATACGCTTTGGATGATATATCTTAGCGAGAGTATTCTGGGTTAGGATAGGGGTATGAAGGTCTTTATGTTTTGATGTACTTTTGATGTCGTCGCTGTTGTTGTATTTATTTCGATGATGATGATGTTGATGTATTTCTTTTTGATGATATGTAGCACTTGACATGATGTACCTCATATATTCGATGTGATATCTTTTTGGATGTACTCATGTTGTCTATATTTATATATATATATATGTTCATCGTCGTTCATTTTTTTTCGTCGTGCAAATTTTAATATTCGTTGAATACATTTGAAATGTGATTTCGTCGCTCGACGCATGAAACCTTGGTTAAATAGATTTAAATTCTATAATTGTATAGAATTGTTTTCCATGCACAAATTTAGCCAAGAATATTGAATATTGAAGAGTATGTTTCTTTATTCAAGAAATGAATAATTATTTGGTATTTTTGATGATTTTGATTATCGTTGCTTTTCAGTGATAATGGAAAATTTGACACACCTAGTTTTGATTCCCACATTTTTCCCTTGGTGTCAAGTTGGTCCATTGTCTTTGTCTACGACTCCCGATGTTGGATTTTACATTTCCTAATTGTTGTCGTTGTATGCCCCCCCCCCCCCCCCATTTTTGGGATAATGCCAAAGGGGGAGAGATAATGATAATAAATAGGCGCAAATGAAAAATTTAACTCAATTTCCAAGAATCTAGTTTGATATGTTAGATTCAGGGGGAGTTAAGATACAAATAAGGATTTTCAAAATCCGATATTTCAAAAATAAATTCACTTTATTTATCTTACTCGTCTGATTGATGCAATTCATCTATATTCATTTTGGAATTAACGTGTCATCAATGCAGGGGGAGTAAGTATTTTACATTTGAATTATTATCTTTGATTATCATTTATGTTGGTTTGTCATCACCAAAAAGGGGGAGAATGTTGAATATTGGAATCCCCGGATTTGGTTTTGGATGATGAGCAAACATAAATAATTCATGAACTAACAATCTGTGAGCGCAGTATTGGAGATCGTCGCCAATTTCACGAGAATATTCAAAGCGACATCTCAACACTTCCAAAAGCTCGTATTCAAGCCTAAAGCTTCGTTGAAGCTCTTACAACGCTTTGGAAGTAATGAAGATTCAATCGAAGCTCTCAAAGACCGTTTATTAAGGTTTTATTTATAGTCTTTTAGTTTCGATTGATAGAATGTTAAGCCTTGAGTATATCTTACGTTTCTATCTTCATTTCGCTCATTTCGTAGCTCTAGGATTCTTGCACAAGTTCACTCTATCTTCCTCGAAGCGTCGCGCTTCGATTCGGCCTTTGTTGTGCATGTTAGTTGGTACAAGAACAAGTACTGACCGACTAGATGGAGATCTAGTCGGTCGGCCACTGTTCTTGGACCGACTAGTTTCTGTCAGTTAAATCTTTGTTCTTTATTGTTTACAGTTAGTCGGTCTACGTTGACTCACCGACCGACTAGTTTGTGAACTAGTCGGTCAGTGATGCTTCTTTGACCGACTAGTTATGATTTACTGTTCATGCCAAATTTCTCCTAAGCTACTGTTTACCGTTAGTCGGTCTAAGAACGTTTGATGACCGACTAGTTGACAATCTAGTCGGTCAACTTTTGTTCTTGGACCGACTAAGTCAACTTGCCTTCAGACTATGTTGTTTTGCCTCTTAGTCGGTCAGAAAGTGTTCTTGAACCGACTAGTTTTCTAGGTCTGAAATTCTATCTCTTCTCAGATCTGCTCTTAGTCGGTCCATGCTTTGTGACTGACCGACTAGTTGATGAACTAGTCGGTCAGTGTATGTTCTTTGACCGACTAATTCACACAGATTTCTTTCCGTTGGAGATTGACCTAACTTATGTTTTTGGGTTCCTATAAATACGAACCTAGGTCATTTCTATCTTCAATAGAGCTGCCATTAAGAGATTCATTGAGTTCTAAAGAGATAGCTATTCTCCCTCAAATCTAAAGCTCTCTTCCTCACAAGAAACCCATTCTCTCTCATTTCTAGATCTAGAGAGAAGCTTGTTCTTGGTGAGCTCTTCAAGCTATTGCTTGATCCAAGTCTCCAACTCTTCCCTAGGCACCCATTGCTGCTCATTTCCTTGGTGCTAGGGCTTGGTGACTTCATCTTCCTCAAATCCTTCATTCCACCTATTGGGTAAGAAAAACTCAAGGTATAGGATTTTGTGGTAAGAGTATTTATTTCATATAAACTCTTTATATTGCTTATTGGCTCTCTCGGTTGTGAGAGAAGTTTGTGATCCCGGGTTGTGGGATTCACTTTGCCATTGCTTGTATGATTTGATCTTGTGAAGGTTTTTCACAAGATATTCATAGTGGAAATCTTGAGTTAGGGTTTCTAACTCAAGTATCCGGAGGGGATCCGGGTGGTTGGGACGTAGGATCACTGGGAACAAGTCGGGGAGACTTGGGTGGATCCGAACCCATTAACTTCGTTTGTTAGCATTGTTAATTTCATTGTTGTCATTCAATTTAAGCTTCCGCAAATTGATTTGGTAGTTGTGTGCAATTTAATTTGGAATTATACGCCTTATTATTTTAAAGTACTATTCACCCCCCCTCTAGTACTTGTGCAGTAGCTGGTAGGGCATTACATTTATATCTTTTTTCAATTATTTGCCAAGCCTTGTAATCAACAGAAATAAGGTAGATTTTCATACGATTTTTCCAATAAGCATAATCACCTCCATTAAACCTAGGGGGACAGGAAACAGACTGACCCTCAGCAAAAGCACTATCCATATGGTTATTCATAGTCAATCCTAGGCTAGATTCTAAAACCTGCTCTGATACCACTTGTTGGATCTGGATCCTAGCCTAGAGGGGGGTGAATAGGCTAATAAAAAAAATTCTCGTGCAACCCACGAGAAATCACACGCAGTTAAAAGCACAACCAGAGTAAGAGATAGACAATCACAGAGTACGCACAGATATACCCTGGTTCGGTCGACCCGTCGACCTACGTCCAGCCCCCAAAGCAAATACTAGTATTGAATAGTGCAATATGTACAAAACCACAAGTTAGAGGACGCTCAGAGCACCATCTACGTCTCTACACTCGCCAGGCTCTCAGTACCCCACACACAGTGTTTTCTCTCACTATCAATCCTAGTAAAGCTTTCTACCAGCTAGTCCCAAACTAGCTGGGTCCCACTTATCTAGCCCCAACTAGACAAGTCCCAAAATAGTCACAAAAGATATGTAAAGTTTCCCCTACGAAGATCTAGCAACTACTACACAAAATAATGAACAGTAGAGTTTAGAAAGCTCAGTTTGTGTAGCGGCGATGTCTTCGTCAATCAGCACGGGCCAGAAGTCGTCTGGCAAGTAGTAGTGGTCTCCTCGGCAATGGCAACTCAAGATGTGGCTTTTCGCTTGAAGAACTCGCGGCCTAAGCGATATGAACTCACGGCCCCCTGGATGCTTGACCCAGTTCCTATCTCCAACTCCAAGATGCAAACAGAGACCAAAACAAAATGATGTTGTAATAATAAAGTGCGGCTGCCCTGTGCTCAAGAAAGCAATTCGCATGCACCCTCTTTGATTGGTTTATTGTTTTTTTTTGTTGCCCTGCAAACAAAAAGTGGACAAAGACTTTAATCCTCAAATTAATGACCCCTTAAAAAGCTTACCTTTGATGTGCACAGAAAACCAATTGAAGAACCCATATAATAAGCATCAACCTGCGGCTCTCAAAACAAAAACCCCACCTTAAAAAAATACATGCGGCACTTCAAATATTTGGTGTCCCAATAAAAACTATCTCTGAAAAAAAATGTGCCGCACTTCAAATATTTTGTTTAGCAGTCAAAAGAAATGTGCCCACCCATTCATGCGGCAACTTGTATAAAATTTGTTTAAAAAAACATTAAGAAAATATGAGTGCTGCTCTTAGGGGTTATCAAGAGATTATTTCATTTTGACCAGCACTTAAAAAATTGACCAGCACTTAAAAAATGTGAGCCCGTTGGAATTTTGTGAAGAGGATTGTTAAAAAAAATGTTTTGAAAAGATAAGCTTTTTGTATTGTTGCGTGACCAAAAAAAATGTGCCCTCTGAAGACAAATGGCTTGTGCTTTGATTTATCACAAAAGGCTCATTGATCAAAAGATCATGCACTCTGTAAATTTTTGTGTAAAAACAAATATGTTGCACAAAGTGGCCGGCCTGAGGAATTGCACACACAAAAAAATTTGCCATCTACTTTAAAACCTCGGTTGCCTCCAAACAAAAACAAAAGTTCCCAAAAAAATTCAGCCTGGAAAATGTTGAGAAAAGAAAATGGGGCTCTTGAGGAATTTTGTTTTGTTTGTCTTAGAAAACAAAAACGTGGGGCTTCAAAATAAAAAATAATAATGATGGATCAAAAAAAGAAATTGAAGGGCACTCAAAATTTGTTAATGATTCAACCCTCAAGAGGTGCGGCACTCATAACTATTGAAGGAAAATGAAAGTCTCGGCCTTGGCATTAAAGGTTACGGCTGCCCTTAAAAAAGAATTTCGCACGGCTCTCTTCGGAAGAAAAACACACTGCGGCAGAGGGAATTCTTTTTGGCCCCGGTCTTGGAAAAATATTATTTTAGCCGCGCAACCCTTCAACCCTAGAAGATGGGTATTTATATGACAAGGGTAATAGGGTTGAGCCAACCACTTAGGGATTTGATCCAATTAATACGAGATTTGATTTGCAATTCAAATTGGATGAGATTGGAAAAGGAAAAGATATGATTGGAATAAATCTCTAATTGATTTGACCAAATCCCAAATAGATTCTATCTCCCTCAATATTGACCAAGTCAAATCGCTTTGTGTATAGCACTTTGACCAAGTCCATTAGCTGTGTAGGTAGCAAATTCTCCACCGGCATTCCTGAAACACACTTAGCACACACGTTAAATAATTCGCACACGTTTGTCATCATCAAACTAAAGTTCCTAGATCGTTGCGTCCAACAATCTCCCCCTTTTGGTGATGACAAACCCATAAAAGATTTGAGCAATAGATGTGTGTGTGTGAAGTGTGTTGAAGGGTGTAATGCGATATGATGTATAGATGAGTCACTCAAGCATTGCAAAGTATGCACAACAAATAGTAAATTTAAAAGCATGCTCCCCCTTCTCTCAAGCTCCCCCTTACATAAATAATATCAAGCTCCCCCTTCAACAAATAATACCAATACCGATAATACCGATACCGTACCAATACATCAAGTATCTGTCAAATCTTGTCTTTCTCCCCCTTTGTAATCACCAAAAGTGGATTGATGAAGTCAGAAAAATATTCCATGCAAAAATAAACCATTATTAAATGTAGCGTGCAATTTGCATGAGTTTTCCAAAGAGTAGACAATTCAAGCTCATAGAATTTCATAAACGACTTCTCCGCCTTTGTGTAAGTGTAATGATATAGACAATAGAGTACTAAGGGAGATTCAATTCCAGAAAATCAACCAAGTCAATCCACATTTTCCAATTTTTCATGAATATCACTAGGATTGGTTTTTCCCACCTCATCAAAGATGAGTTCAAGTTACCGAATCCCAAAACATGGCCTAAAAGGACTTTTAAATGTGGGATGGCATTGCTTGACGAGTTATACACACCAACGCTAATGATTACCCATGTAGCACAAGTTGGATACTCGTGGGTTGTGTATTAGCCATGAAGTGTATCCATTTTTCATACGGAGCAAATATCGTTTTTTTTAAATTCTTTTGTGCTCAATTTTAATTCATGGCTAAACACTTCATATCCCTTAGAAAATTCAGAAATTACTCATTCCTACATTCACTTCCCATTATTCTTCAAAAGAATCTCCAAAAGCACGAAAAAGTCAAATATCGTGAAAGTGCAAATGTAGGTGTAGAAGTCAAGTTTGAAATTTTAGTGACATGTCATGGCTACTAAAAAGATAACAACATGTTCATGTAGCTACAACAATAATGAATTGACTTCTACAAGGGATACTATTGATCATTCATACAATACCACTTAAGAGATTCATAAGCGGAGATTCAATAAGCATAATTTTTTTTATTTTTGATTTTTCAATTTTTTTTTTGTTTTTTTTCAGAAATAAACACATTAAAAAAAATCATGCATGCAAGCACACAAAACAAAATAAATCATGCACACAAAAACAATCTATGAAGGTATGCAATGAAATGCAAAGAGGGATAAAAATTATACCTTCTCGTCGCCTTTTGACGAAGGAGCTATAAGAATGAGACATTGAATATATCGCTCCTCGTCACAACTCTATCACACCTACATGAAAGGTGTTAAGTGTGACCTTGGAATCCAACAAGGTCCACTAGTGTTAGCCAATATTGTTTTAGGAACCCACACTTGTTTAAACTTGATATTAGTGTTCCTAAATTTGCAATAATATGAAGTGTGGCCTACACTATCACAAGTAAAGCACTTTGCATATTTGTTCTTTGCAATAGAGGGTACATTGTGGAATTTCTTGAATTGTTGCTTTTCAACGTTTTTCAGACCAAAACCAAGACCTCTTCTATTATTGCCATATAATTGATTCTCTAAAATAGTGTCCAACGATTGTTTTCCTATAGAGAATTTCTTAATGGCCAATTCAAGATGAGAGACTTTGATTTTTAATTGTTTATTCTCTTCCACAAGCATCGTGCATTTACTTATAAAAACCCTCTTGTTTTCCTCTTCCTTCTTCTCGAATTCAATCATTTTTCTTTTAAAGTCATTATCTAGCATGCAAAATTTATCCTTAAGCTCTCTTATTTCATATTCTTTTTCAGCTTCGAGCTTCATTAAATCCTGTTTAAGCATGCTATTTTGATTTAATAAAGAGGAACACGAAATACAAGGAGCATTTTCATCAAAGCTTTCTTTTTCCTTCTTCATGATTTCAATAGTAGACTTACATGCATTAAGTTCAATTTTAAGTTTTTCATTCTCTTTAAACACCTTATCATCTCTAACTTGCATGTCATAGTTTTGATTTTGGAGACATTCAATAGTGAACTCATGATCTACTATTTGATTTTGCATTTCTTCACAAATTTTAAGAAGTTCAGCTTTGCTACCTGACGGTGTCTCATCTTGGATGCCCATCAAAGCCATGCAAGAATGGGCTTCATGTTCCTCCTCGCTTTCAGCTTCGCTATCCATATCCCATGTAAATACCTTCGCTTTTCCTTTTCCTTTAGCGAGCTGAGCAGTTTCATTTGGGCAATCCTTCATCAGATGTCCTCTTCCCTTGCATTTAAAACATTGCATTCTATTAGTAGATTTCTGATCATTAAATTGCTTGGAAGAATTATTAAAGTTAGAACGATTAAACCTGGGTGCCATTTCGTTTCTCCCATGCTTGGTCTTGATGAACTTTCTGAAGTTTCTCACCATTAGCGCTATGTCTTCATCATCATCCTCTTCTTCGCTAGCTTGCAAAGCAAGGGCCTTTATGGCTTTCTCTTTCTCCTCAGGTTTCTCTCTTGCTTCAACATTTTGTAGTTCCAACTCATGGGACATCAAATTACCAATAAGGTCCTCCACCTTCAATTGAGACAATACCTTTGCTTCCTGGATGGCGGTGACCTTTGGTCTGAAAGAGCTTGGTAGTGCTCTTAATATCTTTCTCACCTGTTCAAGGATAGAATATGGCTTACCGAGCGAGCTAGACTTGTAGACGATGTTGGTGAATCTCGCAAACATTTCTGATATGGTCTCTGATGGTAGCATGCGAAATCCCTCGTACTCTGTGCTCAGAAGTGCAAGTCTAGACTCCTTCACCTGTGACGTTCCCTCGTGCGTCACCTCCAAAGTATGCCATATTTCCTGCGCAGTTAGACAATGTGAGATTCTATTATATTCAGATTTATCAAGTGCACAAATGAGAGCATTCATAGCTTTAGCATTTAAGGAATAAGATTTCCAATCATTATCATCCCATTTGTCATTTGGTTTTTCAATCTCAGCATTTTCTACTTTAATTACAGGCAGTTTATTGTTGAATATTGGAATCCCCGGATTTGGTTTTGGATGATGAGCAAACATAAATAATTCATGAACTAACAATCTGTGAGCGCAGTATTGGAGATCGTCGCCAATTTCACGAGAATATTCAAAGCGACATCTCAACACTTCCAAAAGCTCGTATTCAAGCCTAAAGCTTCGTTGAAGCTCTTACAACGCTTTGGAAGTAATGAAGATTCAATCGAAGCTCTCAAAGACCGTTTATTAAGGTTTTATTTATAGTCTTTTAGTTTCGATTGATAGAATGTTAAGCCTTGAGTATATCTTACGTTTCTATCTTCATTTCGCTCATTTCGTAGCTCTAGGATTCTTGCACAAGTTCACTCTATCTTCCTCGAAGCGTCGCGCTTCGATTCGGCCTTTGTTGTGCATGTTAGTTGGTACAAGAACAAGTACTGACCGACTAGATGGAGATCTAGTCGGTCGGCCACTGTTCTTGGACCGACTAGTTTCTGTCAGTTAAATCTTTGTTCTTTACTGTTTACAGTTAGTCGGTCTACGTTGACTCACCGACCGACTAGTTTGTGAACTAGTCGGTCAGTGATGCTTCTTTGACCGACTAGTTATGATTTACTGTTCATGCCAAATTTCTCCTAAGCTACTGTTTACCGTTAGTCGGTCTAAGAACGTTTGATGACCGACTAGTTGACAATCTAGTCGGTCAACTTTTGTTCTTGGACCGACTAAGTCAACTTGCCTTCAGACTATGTTGTTTTGCCTCTTAGTCGGTCAGAAAGTGTTCTTGAACCGACTAGTTTTCTAGGTCTGAAATTCTATCTCTTCTCAGATCTGCTCTTAGTCGGTCCATGCTTTGTGACTGACCGACTAGTTGATGAACTAGTCGGTCAGTGTATGTTCTTTGACCGACTAATTCACACAGATTTCTTTCCGTTGGAGATTGACCTAACTTATGTTTTTGGGTTCCTATAAATACGAACCTAGGTCATTTCTATCTTCAATAGAGCTGCCATTAAGAGATTCATTGAGTTCTAAAGAGATAGCTATTCTCCCTCAAATCTAAAGCTCTCTTCCTCACAAGAAACCCATTCTCTCTCATTTCTAGATCTAGAGAGAAGCTTGTTCTTGGTGAGCTCTTCAAGCTATTGCTTGATCCAAGTCTCCAACTCTTCCCTAGGCACCCATTGCTGCTCATTTCCTTGGTGCTAGGGCTTGGTGACTTCATCTTCCTCAAATCCTTCATTCCACCTATTGGGTAAGAAAAACTCAAGGTATAGGATTTTGTGGTAAGAGTATTTATTTCATATAAACTCTTTATATTGCTTATTGGCTCTCTCGGTTGTGAGAGAAGTTTGTGATCCCTGGTTGTGGGATTCACTTTGCCATTGCTTGTATGATTTGATCTTGTGAAGGTTTTTCACAAGATATTCACAGTGGAAATCTTGAGTTAGGGTTTCTAACTCAAGTATCCGGAGGGGATCCGGGTGGTTGGGACGTAGGATCACCGGGAACAAGTCGGGGAGACTTGGGTGGATCCGAACCCATTAACTTCGTTTGTTAGCATTGTTAATTTCATTGTTGTCATTCAATTTAAGCTTCCGCAAATTGATTTGGTAGTTGTGTGCAATTTAATTTGGAATTATACGCCTTATTATTTTAAAGTACTATTCACCCCCCCCCCCTCTAGTACTTGTGCAGTAGCTGGTAGGGCATTACATTTGGTATCAGAGCCAGATACTCAGCTATGTCTGCCAACGACAACAAGACCGTGCGTCCACCTTCCAACTATGACACCTTCAGGAACCGTGAAGGAGCATCTTCCGTGATGGAAGGACATTCCTCTACAAGGCCTCCATTCTTCAACGGTACCAACTACGGGTACTGGAAGTGTCGGATGGAAACCTTCCTCCGAAGTGCATCTTTATGGAGAACTACAATGAAGGAGTATATTGAACCCGAAGAAGAAGATTTTGAGAAATGAACTACCGCGGAGGTCGCCGCGGAGGTAAGCAATGCCAAGGCAATGAACGCCTTGCAATGTGCATTGGAGCCCGAGGATTTCAATAAGATATGCACATGTAAGAGTGCATATCAAATTTGGAACTCCCTCCTCATTCTACATGAAGGGACGAGTAGGGTAAGAGACTCTAAACTCGTAGTCGTAACCAAAGATTATGAAATGTTTCATATGCAACAGGGCGAGAAGATGAAAGAATACTACGCTCGTTTCGTTGACATAATAAACGAGTTAGAGGCCCTCGGCAAGATCTACACTCAAAAGGAGAAGTGCTTAAAGCTTATTGAAGGACTTCCCTCTTCTTGGGAAAAACGTACCTTCACCATTGAGGAAGGTAATGACATGGACAAATATACCGTAGTTCAACTAATGGGTACCTTGATGTCATACGAGGTACGCAAAGATAGCAAGGTGAAGCTACAAGAAAAGATGAAGTCATATTTGAACCTAGATGCGCCTAAGAAAAAGGCGATTGCATTCAAGGCGGCTTCATCCACCTCTACCGATGATGAAGAATCGGAAAACGAGTTGGACTTGGAATCCATGGCACTCATGGCCAAGAAGTTCAACCGTTTCTTCCGAAAGGGTAACTTCAAACAAAAATCTAAGTTTACTTCTACTAATGCCTCTCCACCTTTGTGCTTTAAATGCAATAAGCCAGGACACATCAAAGCGGATTGTCCTCAAAACAAGCAAAAGGAGAAGTGGAAGGCACCAAAGTATGACAAGTCCAAGAAGTACACGAAAGGAAACAAGAAGGGACTTGTCGGAGCTACCTTCACCGACTCCTAGGATTCCTCAAGCGGAGAGTCGGACGATGAGCAAGTGGAGCAAGCGCACATGTGCTTCATGGCAAGAGAGGAGAACGATCAAGGATCCTCCTCTTCCGATGATAGTGATAAAGAAAGCGATGAGGTAACGATGGATGATCTTAGGGATGCTAACACTCACCTTTGGTCAAAATATACTAAGTTAGTAAATAGATATACTAAGGTAAAAGATGACCTAGCTAGCATTCAAACATCGCCTAAGACTATCATCACCAACAACGACACCGTTGTTAAAGAGTTAAGAAATGAGATTGTGAATCTCAAATCTAAACTTGAACATGCTAGCATTGAGGATGCGGAAGAACATGAGATAGCGGATTTAACTTCTCAAAACTCGACTTTGAGTATTGAGAACGAGAATCTTAAATCTCGTGTTTATGTGCTCACTTCGCAAATATCCACTTTGGATACCTCTTTGCGTTCTCTCAAAGAGAAATATGAGAACACATTGGGCCGAATCAACGAATTCAACAAAGGTAAGGGCCATTTGGATAATATCCTAAAAGATTTACTTCCGGCCAAACACCACATTGGCTTGGGGTATATGATGGGAAATTCATCCAAGTCGGTCACTACTTTTGTTAGGCCAACTTCCGAAGCCTCAACGAGTGGGAGCAAACACTCTATTGGTAGTTCATCTACCAATGGTACTTCCACCTCGTCCACACCCTCTTTCGGAAAGAAACCCACTTTGGGTGGACCTCCAAAGAAGGGGCATGCTTACATGTACACCAATACCATGCCACGTAGGAACACACGTCCTACTCCACCGTCTCACACATATGATGATTTTTATGCAACACATTCTCGGGCACGTGCACACCAAGTGAGACACCCTCA
Source organism: Scilla litardierei (assembly GCA_030789695.1). NCBI lineage: Eukaryota > Viridiplantae > Streptophyta > Magnoliopsida > Asparagales > Asparagaceae > Scilla > Scilla litardierei. The sequence continues at coordinate 22,388 of JAULAV010001139.1, forward strand.
CGCACGTGTTTCCACACATGCATATGTACACCCACCTCATCATATGAATAATTCTCGTCGTGCACCATTCCATCATGTCCCGTATGCCTATCCACTACATGCATCACGTAGAAATCAACGTAGCATGCATGCACCCAATAGGATGATGGCTCCCAAAATTTTCACTATTTGGAGCCCAAAGGACACAAGCATGGACGAAAAACAAATATATATGAATGCTTATTTTTCGGATGTTGTGCATAGTAAGAATTATGTGGGGAAGTCTAAGTCCACTTGGACTTGGCTTCCAAAGGTCTAATCCCTTGGACCCAATGACCTTGGGTACCATGATATGAACTTATCTATCTTTAGGTACTCAAGGAAAAGAAAAAGGAAAGGAGCAACGAATTTAAATTTAGCTCCAAAGGGAATTGGATACTCGATAGCGGGTGTTCCAAACACATGACGGGTGACGCTCGTTTGCTCTCCGGAGTGGTTCCCATTGCGAATGGAAACCGCGTCGTATTTGGAGGCAACGAGAGCGGAACCATCATAGGTGTTGGTAAAGTCGGTAACTCTTCTAAACCATTAATTAGTGATGTTTATCTTGTTAGTGGTTTAAATCATAATCTTATTTCAATAAGTCAAATTTGTGACAAAGGTTACAAAGTTAGCTTTGCGAAAGGATTGTGTCATATTTTGAGAAAGGATAATGAAAAATTATTATTTTCCGGAACTCGTCGTAAAGACATTTATATTTTGGATCTTCCTAAGTCATATGAACAATGTCTCGTTGCCAACACAAGTGAACAACACTTATGGCATCGACGCTTTGGACATGTGAACTTTGGAACACTATATAAGCTTTCAAAATTGAATTCTATTAAAGGTTTTCTGAAGCTTGTTTTCGAAAAGAAAAGTTTTTGCGATTGTTGTCAACGCGGCAAGCTTCCTAAATCTTCATTTAAACCTAAGAAAAGCATCTCTACTAAAAGGCCACTAGAGCTATTACATCTAGATTTATTTGGGCCAACTAGAGTAGCTTCCTTAGGAAATGCAAGGTATGGACTTGTCATCGTAGATGACTATTCAAGATTTACTTGGGTATTTTCATTGTGTAATAAAAATGAAGCTTTTGAAAACTTCACAATTTTTGTTAAGAAAGTACAAAATCTCTTAGGAACCACCATTGTCACTATTCGTAGTGATCATGGAGGTGAATTTGAGAATGAGTCTTTTGAGACATTTTGTGATGAAGTTGGTATTACTCACACCTTCTCTTTCCCTCGTGCACCTCCTCAAAATGGTGTAGTTGAGAGAAAGAATAGGACGCTAGTGGAGTGTGCTCGCACTATGCTTGATGATAGCCAACTTGGCCATCAATTTTGGGCGGAAGCGGTACACACCGCTTGTTATGTGTTTAATAGAATACTTTTGAGGCCCGGCACTAAACAAACTTGTTATGAATTGTTGTTTGGTAGGTTGCCTCAAGTCAAACATTTTCGTGTTTTTGGTTCGAAATGTTTTATTAAGAACACATATGGTAGTTTGGACAAATTCGATCCAAGATCCGATGAGGGGATTTTTGTCGGATATTCTACGCGTAGCAAAGCCTACCGGATATTCAACAAACGAACCTCAACGATCGAGGAATCGCTTCATGTCTCATTTAATGAAGGATTTGTTCCAACTAGAATTTCAAATGATAACGATTCTTTGGATGTTTTATGTGATTCATTTGATAATTCTAAGTCTAATGATTCTATTGATTCTATTGAGACTAACCCAACTAATGAAGTTGTTGAGAATGTTCCTAGTGATCAAGGTATTCCCAAACGGCTTCATACCATTCGTGACCATCCCCATGAGCAAGTCATTGGCAATATTCAAGAGAGTGTCAAGACAAGATCGCAAGTCCACCACTTCGCAAATTGTGCCTTTGCATCATCAATAGAGCCAAAGAATATTAATGAAGCATGCGAAGATAGCGCTTGGATCTTAGCCATGGAGGAGGAGCTCATTCAATTCGAAAGAAATGAGGTTTGGGAGCTTGTTCCATTGCCATCGAAGAACCACACCGTCATAGGGACAAAGTGGATCTTCAAGAACAAAACCGACGAAAACCAAGTCGTCGTCCGGAACAAAGCCCGGTTAGTAGCTCAAGGCTATCGACAAGAGGAAGGTATTGATTTCGAAGAATCCTTCGCTCCGGTAGCTAGATTAGAATCAATTAGATTACTTTTGTCTTTTGCATGCCATAAGAATTTTAAATTATTTCAAATGGATGTTAAAAGTGCATTTTTAAACGGAGATGTCGTTGAGGAAGTTTACGTTTCTCAACCTCCGGGCTTCGTAAATGAAAAATTTCCAAATCACGTTTTTAAACTAAAGAAAGCTCTTTATGGTTTGAGACAAGCTCCTCGAGCTTGGTATGATCGCCTAAAGAATTTTCTTTTGGATTTGAATTTTAAAATGGGCGAAGCCGATTCAACACTTTTTATTAAGCATGCGAATAATGATATTTTATTAGTTCAAATTTATGTTGATGATATCATTTTCGGTGCTACTAACTTCGCTCTTTGCGAAGAGTTTTCTAATGTTATGAAGGAACAATTTGAGATGAGCCACATGGGCGAAC
>JAULAV010001140.1:0-25000 GCA_030789695.1 Scilla litardierei
AAGAAGGGGAGGATTTTTACAAACAGTATGCAAAATTAGCAGGGTTTTCAGTTAGAAAATATGCAACAATACTTGACAAAGTTACAGGAGAAAGGTGTTCTCAACAATTTGTGTGCTCAAAACAAGGGCTACCAATGGAGAAAAAAAATGTAACGGATGGACAAGCAAAGAGGAAAAGGGCCATAACACGAGAAAATTGCTTGGCAAGTATAAGGCTTCAAAGAGACTCTGATGGAAAGTGGTCCATTCGGAGGTTTAATGAATCACATAATCATGTGTGTGTCACTCCAAGGAAACAACAATTCTTAAGAAACAATAGAAACGTGACTGAAGCACAAAAATGCCTCTTAAACACACTAAAAGATGCTAACCTAAAGACATCAGATTGTTTTTCAGTCTTATCAGTTGAAAGTGGTGGTTATGGAGATATTGGATGCACCGAAAGGGATATTAGGAATGCATTGCAAAGGGAGAGGGATGAGATGAAAGTGTATGATGCTCACTTATTGATGGAGCATTTGCAAGAGGAGAAAGAGATGAATCCATCTTTTGAGTATGCATATAAAGTGGATAATGAAAATAAATTGACACATGTGTTTTGGGTAGATGCTCTTGGTAGAAAGTATTACAAACATTTCGGAGATGTGTTAATATTTGACACAACATATGACACCAATCAATACCGTCTCATCTTTGCACCTTTTACCGGGGTAAATCACCATGGACAAACGGTAAATTTTGGGGCCGGATTCATGTGTAATGAACGGTTAGAATCTTTTGTTTGGTTGTTTGAGAAGTTTAAAGAAGCCATGTGTGGTCATTTCCCTAGCGTGATAATCACCGATCAAGATTCTGCCATGGGAGCTGCAATTAGAGAGGTATTTCCTGCTTCCGTTCATAAGTATTGCATGTGGCATGTTCTAAAAAAACTTCCAGATAAACTTGGTGCGACGGCATTCAAAAGTGAGTTTAATATTCCATTTCAAGATTGTGTTTGGAATTCTGAGACTCCTGAAGAGTTTGAAATCAAATGGGAGAATGTTTTATGTAATAACCATTTGAGTAATCATGAATGGCTCGCCGATCTATACTCATTTCGTGAAAAATGGATACCGGCATATTCTAAAAATATCTTCACGGCTGGAATTCGTACAACTCAAAGATCGGAGAGCATGAATTCTTTCATTGATAACTATGTGAATAAAAAGAATACATTGAATGAGTTTGTTTCGAGATTTGAAAGAGCCATAAGGAAACAAAGGCAAAATGAGTTGGCGGCGGATTACGAGACTATGCATACAAAACCAAAATTGCTTACAGACTTAGAAATGGAGGGGCAGATGGCAGAGATATATACACATGAGAAATTTTATGTTTTTCAGGAAGAAGCTGTTCAAAGCTTGAGCTATGCATCGCAGATGAGAGGGTGTGAAGGCAATGTCCGGCAATATTGTGTAAAAAGGATGGGCAAAATGAAGAATCCAGATAAACCCAGAGATGTTGTTTATAAAGGTACAGAAGAAGCCGCAATATGCAGTTGCAAGAAGCTTGAAACCATTGGTATTCCTTGTAGGCATATTCTTATTGTATTGCGCAATGAATTTGTTGATATTTTGCCGCAATGTTATATTTTAAAAAGATGGACATCCTTGGTAACAAATGAAATAGTTCGAGATAATAATGATGTCGAAATTCAAGGTAGCTACGGGAAGGAACAAGATTTGAAGTACACCAATCTTTCAAATAAAGTTCACAAGTTTTTGCAATTTGCTCGCTCTTCAACCGAAAGGCTTGACATGGGAGCGATTTTGATGGACAAGGCCTTCGAAGATATTCAGCGACTGACATCTGAAAATCCACAAAATTCGCAAACAGAGAAAAGGCCAACATTACCTGAAACTGTTGATATTCATCCACCATCTATTGCAAAGACCAAAGGTAGTGGAAAACGGATTAAAGGAGGAGGGGAAAAGGCAAGAGAAATAGCATCGAAACCTCTACGGTTATGTCGATGTTGTAACAAGTTTGTGCATCACGATAGGCGTAATTGCCCAATGAAAGAAAGGTAATTTTTTCATATTAAACTTTTGATTCATTTTAGGCGTTATTTTTCCTAATTATATTTTCTCTGTTTTTAGTATTTCAACCCAAGAACTTGCGAGTGATGTCACCGCGACACAATCGTCTATCAATATGCCTCCGGTATGACACAATCTTTCATCTATATTCCATAATTGTTTAAATTCATTTTTATAAATTTTCATTGCAAAAATATTATATTAATTTCTAATTCCATCACTCAGCCTTGAAAGGTAGCTGGAAGCAATGTTTTTGTGGGTAACAGATCTGGATTCTGGATTCTGGATTCTGGATTCTGGATGCTCATTTATCAATCAGGATTCTGGATTCTGGATGCTCATTTATCAATCAGGATTCTGGATGCTCATTTTTCATTGCAGTGGGTTTTGAGGTTCACAGTAGCATCACAGTGCCAATTGCAGTGGGTTTTGAGGTTCACAGGTTTCATTCTTTTTAGTTTTGAGGTTTCTGTTGGCTGTGCATGGTAGTATGTTGCAATGTTGCAGGTTTTAATGAAGACTACACATTGGATTTCATGCTGCCTTGTTTATGTTGGCTGTGCATGTTAGTATGCTGCAATGGTATTTGAGTTAGAATTGTATCCAATTATATCCAATTATATAATTATATCCTTGGATTTCACATTGGAATTGGATTTGAGTTAGAATTTGATTTGAGTACATCCTTGGATTTCACATTATATAATGAAGACTACACATTGGATTTCACGTATATATTTTTTGTGGCAATACACATTCTTTAGCTGCAATATACAGGTGTGAGGCCAGTAATATACAGGTGTGAGGCCAGCTTGTAATGATCATAGAATTCCCAAAGGGCACATAGGAGCTGCAATGGTCAGCTTAAGCTGTCCCATGGTTCATTCTTTTGGTGAGTATTGCAGAGTAGTAGCTGGTGCTCTCTACATTAATATTGAATAAAAATACACAGGATATAAGTGGGTCTTCTTATTTTATTAGTGTTGTTTTGTATTACTCATTCAATTCGTATTTCATTCTGTTTATATGATCTATACGCACCGCACATGCCGTCGAAACATTCCAAAAAAAGGAAACAGAATACCATCATTTGTGATTCACATGTATTATCTCTCATCTTTTTTGCCTCTTTACAAGTGATGGTTGAATGCATCTCACATTTCGGTGTATTTAGTCTCTATCTTGTTTATATTGCATAGATATTATTCTCTAGTTATTTTGTCAGGAACACACGGTCTCTGGACGGTATATACCACGACACAACAAATTTTGAAATATGCTAAAATAGATACATCATATTTGATATGTGTGTTTGACATATGTATACTCTATGTAGCCGATACGGCATGATCTGATGATCGAAATATTCATGCTTCCTAACATAAAACCATTTTCCTTCCTGTGACATCTATTGCAGGTGGTACCTGAAGTGGACTCCCTGTCAAGAAATGGTGCCAAGTTTGTGGATGGAAAAGAGATATAATTTTTGCAACTGGTTATAGAAGCAATGTTCCATTGTGGTTGAAGGTAATCCATCTTGCTCAATTCTTAGGATTAAAAATCATAATCACCTCACATTGGTTGCTAGAAAATATTCACTTAGTTCAATATTTTTTTGCTCAAAAGTTCATGAATTATAATGTTGGATATGGTCAAATATTATGCATTAAGTCTTCAAGTTTGTTTTTCCAACAGAGCTTTGAGACATAACCAACCTACGGAGCAGAAGATGGGCCGTGGCCTGAAATATATTCACTTAGTTCAAGCTTTTTCGAAGGCTGCCTCACCCAGGGCTCAACGGGCGATCTCTTATGTTTATGCTGCCACCAACGGAGCAGAAGATGGGCCGTGGCCTGAAATATATTCCCATTGTAAACACCGATCAGCACTGCTGTTATCGACATTGTAAAACGGCATTCAATCAGCGTGTGCATGTAAAACTATATTATTACTGATTTCTGTGTTGGGTTGTTGAGAGCTTTGCTCCTTTGGAATTTGCTGTATGATGTTTTATGTAAACAACATGTATATTAAGTATTGTCCAACGACTTTGCCATATCTGCTCATTGTTTTCAGGTGAAACAAGTTCTGGTATGATTTGTGTACATGCCAGTATGCTGAATGGGAATTTCTATGTTATTGTTGCAGAAGATCACTCAGTATCATGTGCTTGTAATATGTGAACATCTGCTTGTAATATGTGGGAAGATAAGCTGATTGAAAACAAGATGCTTGTAGTATCAGTATCAAAACCAATTCTCCATTTTCAATAAGATGATTGAAAACATGAAAAACTATTTTATCTCCTCCTCTATATCAGCCTCCTACCAAGCATTTCCTTGGTGGAAGATAAGCTGCATGAAAACATGCTTTTAATCCTACAACTTGCACATTTGAGACTAAACCATTATCCATACATACAGATGCTTAGAGACTAAACCATTATCCATCATCACCTAAATGCAAAACTAACAATTACCCATCACCATCCAGAGGGAAAACCAGTATAACATGCAAATGCTTAAAGGCAAACAAAGGGTTATCCATCATTGCCCAGAGGTGAAACCAACATAACATGCAAATGCCCAGAGGTAGAGACATTACCTGTTATTACTCATATCAAATGCTTAAAGGCAAATGCATAATCCTGGGGGGTAACCCAAATCAATTATTTCGCAAAGATGAAACAAAATTTGCTTTGAGGTGAACTTGTGCATGCCCAAAGGTAAAACTAATAATTATCCATAATCATTCAGAGGTGAAACCAATATATCCGGAAAATGCCCAACAGCAAAATATGAAAAGTTTAGCCATTTGCACACAGAGAATATGAAAATTTTGGGACACAGAGAATATGAAAGACAGTTGACATTCACCTTTCAAAAGCGTAGCCATTTGCTTTTTTGGCTATCCCAATATTGAAAACATCAGATCAAATACGCTATGATAATTAAAACGCTAATGATCACAAATACTACATTAAATGTAACTAAACATATTAAACATCCACAACTGAAAGACGCGTCAAACATTCTACTACGTCTATCTACAGTATCATGTCGTATAGTTTGTTGCCCTTTGCCATCCTCCCTGTCATCGTTTCCAATCGCACCGTGATTTGAAGACGCTCCCCGTAGATACACCCCCGATCTTTGACGTTCCCCCAAGCTTGTGAACATGTCTCGACACCCCGCATCTGAGCGAATTGGTCTGCATTGCCCATTCCAAAACTCAATAGCCTCTTCATACGTTTTGAATCCCTTAAACACCGCATTAGGGAATCCAAGAACTTGATATGCGCATTCTTCCCAACTTCCATAAATCCCGCACTGCCTACCATTCTTCACAACATAAAATTTTTTTGTCATTTCAACCTACAATTGAAAATAACATCAAATTAAAGAACTAATAATAACATCAAATTATTATGAGCGGAACAATGTTTATGATGAGCGGAACAATGTATAAAAAGAAAGGGGATGTTAAATTTTTATCATCATAAACACATACAACATAAACACAAACATCAAATATTTATCACATAATTATAAAAGGGCTCATATCAAATACCTAATGAATCCATTGCAATGAATGTCCTGCATATATCCTTTTATATCCTCATATATCCTCCAGCATAAAATTCTAAAGCCTATTTATCTACCAACTCCTTTATAGAGAAGCAAAAAATGTTCTATTCTGTTATTTGACCATCAATTTGTCCAGTAATGACATATGAAAGAAGCAAACATGACCAGTTCACATGGCAAAATATGATTGCCTCTACACAAATAGAAATATCAATAGCACAAATGTAAATGCATGAATTATTAAAAACATCAAATTTAAACTAGCAATATCAAAGATTGCATTTTCAAATGCTAACACTCTAAATAATGTTCTGTTGTCCAGTGATCCAGCGATACAACATCAAGGACTAACAGTCTAAATAAATTAAAAAAAATTAGTTTCTTGATCTCACCAGCAAGTAAGAATGAAAATGCATGAATTCATAATAACATCAAATTTTTTAAAAAAATCTCTAGCTCATACCATAGAATTTTACCTTGTTGGTGAAGAACTAGGTTTTTGTTGGTGAAGAACTAGGGTTAGGGTATTTTGGGGGAAAATGAGCGGAGAAGAGAGGGAGGTGATGGGTTAGGGTTTTTTTGGGGAGAAGAGAGGGAGGTGATGGCCACCGAAATTTGGGGATTTCGAATGGGAACCTGGGTGTACGTCCGCGAGATGGAGAAGGGCGAGCTTGCGACGGGGATTTGCCCACGGGAGAGAGCAGTGAGGGCGAGAACGCGAAGGCGAGACAGTGGGAGAGGAGGGAGCTCCGAGATTAGGGCTTTCGACAAGGGGTTTTTTTCCCGTCCGCGAGAGGGAGATGAGCGGAGATCGCGAACAGGAGGGGGGGCTTTCAGCGATCACGTGATCTGCGCGTGACGTGGGCAATTGGAAAGATCTGAGCGGCTGGCTCAGATCCGACGGTACAGGCTGGTTTGCTCATTTTAAGAGAGGTTTGCTCACTTGCTCACCATATCATCCCCCTATATATATATACTAGTCATAACCCGTGACCATAGGTCACGGTGCAGTAAAAATATTTCCTCGAAAAAATTTAAACTCATTCAAAATTTCTCCCCCTAATAATTTTAGAGTCTCATTCAAAATATCATACCCCCAAAATTCAACTCCATTCAAAATCACCCTCCCCCCAATTTGCAGCATCCTTCATAATATCACCGAGCAAATTTTTTAACCATATTCAAAATAAAATTTAGTTCCCACGGAGAACTTAGTTCCCTAAAAAAATTTAGTTCACCCAAAATTTAGTTCTCTCCAGATTTAATTCTCACCAAAATGTAAAATTTTAGTTCCCCAAAATTTAGTTCTTTCCAGATTTAGTTCTCATCAAAATTTTATATTTTAAACTACCCTTCAAAATTTAATTACCTTCAGAAATGGTTCCCACTGAAATTTAAAATATTAGTTCACCAAAATTTTGTTCCCTCCAGCTTTATTTTCCCCCAAAATTAAAAATTAAAAATTAGTTCTCCCCAAAGAATTCAGTTCACCTTAAAAACATTAGTTCCCCAAAAATTTAAAATTTTAATTCTCCTAAAATTTAGTTTCTTCCAGATTTACTTCCTCTCAAAATTTTAGGATTTTACCCAAAAATTTTCACAAACTCTCATTCTAACTATTGATTCCTCAATATTCACGCACAGACGTCCTTCTACCATTCTTTTGTCCTAGACAGTAAACCAATTCAAAAATATCACTCAATTGTATAATAGATGGACTATTTTAAACTACATTGTCCAAATAAGGAGATGCAATCTTAAATATTTGGCATTTATATGTTTGGGCAAATGGTTTTTAGAATCAACAAAAAGCTCTAATGTATGATTGGATGGTTTGGGACTTCAAGCTACTTCCTAGAGGATGGAATGCATATGGAAATGACAAAGATTTATTTATATCTCCTTCAGACAGGAAGAAAATAACACATGAAGCGAAGTGTGAAATAGCATCATCTGAAACCATCTTTAAGTAGTTGTGCGATTAGTTTATGGCATTGGTAAAGAGTCACATATAGGAACTTGAATGAATTTGCTACATAAGAATATGTGATCTAAGAGGAATTGACAAAAGAATGCACCAAGATGGGAAAAATCCATATTAATACATGCTAAAATTTAAGGAATAAGCAATGGTACAAAGAAAACATCGTTATAATATAATCAGGCCAACTGTATCCTTCTTACACGATACCTGGAGAGTGTCAACTCTTTTTATTATAGTTTTGACTTCAACTGCTCATAAAAAGGACTGTGATACATGGACAATGTCAGCTCATAAGAAGGAGATGGTTAACAATTAATGTTTCTTTTATAAAAACACTTAATGTATCAAAAAATCACTTAAATTGTAAGCTTTTGTATTAGATTTGTATTTCTGGTTGAATTCACAATTTTCTTATCATCCAACTTCTAGTATTTTAGTATGTACATTGTTACCGTTAGAGTTTTAATGTAATTTTTCTGGTCCTCAAATTCTTAATACTGTGCACAACCATTAGTACCGAGGGAAAAATAGTGAAATTTCGGTAGAAAAGGTCTAGGCGCTAAAATTTTGGGTTATGTTTGGAATTTTGGATATCTTTATATTAGAAAAAAAATCATGGAGTGGCTTCAAAAGGATAATAATGATGGAAATTCAAATCTTCCCAAGTTTCTAGTTTTAAAGTTGATTTTGGAACCCACCGGTCAAACATCTAAATACCTACTTCCAAAGAACTGTTTTTTTGTATAAAAACGATTGTACTTTGTGTACCCAAGCATGAAAAATATTCAGGCTTTTAATCATGCATTGCAATGAGCTAATATCAACATTTTATCATTGGAATTCTTTTGGTATTCTTGGCTATCGGCTTAGTGTTAGGGTTGCATGCTGTGCATATTGGATATTCAATTTAAGCTTAGAGCAAAATTCTTCTGTGCTATGCAAGAATCCAAAGAAGGGGAAATATGACAAAATTGTTGTAAGCACTTGCATTTAACTATTCGATACATTTCGAATGCAAAGAAAATTGTGCTGGATAGATACATGCGCTGCATTTACATAGTGTAACTTACATCTTTAAGCACAAAACAAAACAATTTTTGTACATTCATGTTTGAAAAGGCTACATATATATATCTTGATACAATCTCATCATAATAGCAGATCCCACTACTCGAAGAAGACTGATCAGATGTCTCACGCCCAGCCTCGATGCCTCAAATGAAGAGAAAAAACACTCAAATGAACAAAAACCACCCACAATGCCTACATATATGTTGACTTTAGGACGGAATATGCTTGCATATTATTCATGTTTCTGTTTTATTTTTTTCATTGCTAAACATATTAAATCCAAATTATTGCTGATAGAAATGCTTAGTCCATTTCCAATGATTTGCATTTCTCAGTTTTATATACTCCTTGGTACATTCTTAGTAATTTCACTTTGCTATGTGAAGGAAAAAATAGATGTGAATTCTAGAGGGACATGTTCTTTGTTGCCCTGTTGTCTACAGAAAGCTTGCATAAGTTTCTGATCCATTGGTAAAAACTCCTTCAGCAATGACTATGCTTCTTGAATAAAAAATCGCAACTCACCTGCTTATAAAAAAATCATAGGCAGCACAATTTAAAACTAATTAGTCAGAACAAATTATTAAAATGAAGGGGGAATGAAAAAAATAAGTAGATTATCATCCCCCCAACATGACAAAAATAGGCTGGTGAAGGCATGTATCAATCTAATTGTATCATTATAGAACATAACGATGGGGATCATTCTAATTTATGCACCTACCAATTTATGCATCATTTATGCATCATTCTGACATGTATAAACATGCCAATTTATGCATCTTTCCAATTTAAGCATCATTCCCATTTATGCGTCAGTCTGCCATGTATAAAGCTGCTAATTTATGCATCTTTCCAATTATGCATCATTCCCATTGTTTGGGAATGAAAAAACAAATGATGATTCCAATTTATCAACCTGCCATGTATTAACCTGCCAATTTATGCATCATTTCAAATATTTTGTTCCTAATAATTTTGTCCCTAAGCACAAAAATAATAAAGGTTTTAAAGCTAATACAGAGAACTATTTTGTTCATTTAAGGTATCGCCACCAAAATGTTTGTTCCGCTCAAAATAAAATCACAATAGTTATTTTGTTCCCATATGTTCATTTCTGATACCAATTAGGTTACCTATGGAGGCCTATGAATCATGATGCTGGAAAAGTAGAGGAAAATAGGCATGGTGATACATGTTTGTGTATGGAAATAATGGACAATGTATGCCAAAGAGCAGAAGGAAGTCAAAGTTTGCACAACTTGCTTGTAGTTATTTGTCATAATTTGTCTTTATTTTATCCGTTGTTTAATCAAGCTGCAACATGTGGATGTAGCTAAGGACTGTTCAGATCTAAGTAGAGTTGGAGGGATAATGTATATGGTGGATGAGATGAGATGCTCGAAAATGTTTATGATCGGTATAAGACAGTGCCGGAGAATGACATTGAAACTATATAAACATCCTGTAATTTGGCAAACAAACAGTAGACAAATGTACTAATGGAAAGAGGTTACTGGAGGCATACCTCAGTTTTTGTTCTAGCATATGAAATACAATTGATAACATAAATAAGCTAGTTTTAGGTCCTAGAGGCATTGTAAGGTGTGGTTGATGTTGGTTATAGAGCATATGAAAGGAGGAAAACAAATGAGATTTGGTGTGGTGGGTTTAGGGATCTTGTATTGACAGAAAAAACATCATTAACATAAGATATCATTTGCTAAGGTTTTTTAGTGAAAACAGTTAAGCATTGTTACGTGCAATAGACATGATGTCTCATTTAGTTTAACAAAAAAGAGATAGCAATGGATCAAATAATTTTGGTGCAAGAATTGTGTTGTGTTCTAGGAATTATGGGTTTGAGCTTGAGAATGGATGAAATGGTTAGTATGATGAAACAATTGGATGTTATAACTGTATGGGTTATAAGCTGAATTTGTCCTTTCAGAATAGTGATGTAAATGGCTGGATTATCCAAACTGGAACAATTGGATGTTCATTTCTGATACCAAGATTGGAAACATGCAATGGGCTTAGTTGAGAGATTTCTGATACATGTTTGTTCTTAAATGTAACATGCAGCTAGAAATATTACATGATACACACACACTGAAACTAACATGCAGCTTGGCAATAGGACATGATATAGTTATTTTTTTGCTTAACATCAGATGCCGGACAGATTATTAACAATCATTCTTGAGAGAAGGATGTATATTGATATATATGTTTACTTCGTTTCACATCTATCCCACTCGCCTGTAGCTTTAATTTATGGCATCTCAGCAGTTCCTCGCAATCCACTTCCCTCTTGAATAACCAAACAATTAGTGTTTTCATCAGTACTATGTTTCAAGGGAACTTGAACACATGTATACAACTCACTTGGGCATTTAGCCTAAAACCGAATGATCGGTTTTCTTTTTAACATTCATTTCCTTCAATCGTTGGCATGCCATGCTTGTTTCACTGGACACTGGTAGGCTAAGAAATAGTTAAGAAAATGATGAGACCTCGTCTAGAAAGAACAACCTAGAGTATCAGAACTTATTAAATGGATGCAACATGATGATAGAAAAAGCTGTACTGATGTATATCTTGTTGGAATTACATTATCACAACCCATTACTTGAAAAAAAGTATTGGGAGGGGGGAAGAAGGTATGAATAAATTGAAGGGATGATTAAAAAAGAAACTTTTTGTCTAATTAAAAAAGGAAAAGGGATATTGTCTTGACACCATTGTTTTTTGTGTGGAGGGTGGTGGTGCTGGTGGTGCTGTAATATCTAATACAAAGACATAGAAGCTTCATGCTTCGCAACATGAATTTTGAAAACGCCACATAACATACCATAAGGTTGATAATCACTCTCCGAAACAACGGCATTTGTTATAACAAAAATCAGACAAACGCTCCAAGAGTATATCATTCTCCTCATCAAATGTGGCGAGCATCTCCTCAAGGTGAGGGCAGTCAAAGAATATCTTCATTTGCTGCTTCTTATGAATAAGATCTAGGCTTATCTGCACTTGCACACGTGTGTGCACACGAACAAATAAATAAATAAATAATGAAAAATGAAAATGCCGGTTATAATAGCTATAAGTTAATTGTATTTAGGCAAATGGGCAAACTTAAAATAAATCCTACTCTTATAATGATAAGCAACTCAAATATAGGGTCATCGCCTTACCAGCACTTGCCTTCCCAGTTTAACCAGTTCCAAATTAGGTGATCGTTCTATAAAGTGCACGACTGTTGGTAGGTTCTCAATTATAAGCTCCCCATCCAAGTCCAGTTCTTTAAGGTTGTGGAAAGTCTGAAATTTGAAGATCTCCTTCTCTGACATGCCCTAGTTAGTTGTAAATAAAAACAAATCAAGGACAGTTTCAATTCAATCATCTTCTAATGTTACACAAATAATAAATTGATGACGATAGTAACCATTACATATGCATTGACAATCAGTGATGTTGACGTGCACTGTTAAGGAAACCTCTATACATTTGAATACAATCTGACAATTTCCAACACAATAAATTATTTTTCAAATACGGGCATATCTATATTATAAAACAGGGATGTTATCATGGGTTTTTGGATAAGAGAAATTGGATAAGAGAAATTGGTTATGTGTATTGTTGTATGTGGAAATGTGTATTGTTATATAAGAGAATTTGGTTAAGAGAATTTGGTTAAGAGATAATGGATAAGAGATAATGGATAAGAGAATTTGGTTATGTGTAATTGGGTGTGTTGTTTATATAGATAGCTTTTGTATATGGGGTATGAGAAATTGAGATATGAGATATTGGATAAGATAAAAATCAAATCATTTTGTATTTTAAATTTTGAAATCAAAATTTCAAAATTTTCTTTTGCAGCTGATCACATTTGGGAGGGAAAGTGATTAGATCACATCACATATGAGAGGGAAATGGAAATTTTTCACGCCATGAGAACGCAGAGCAAGGGAGAGCACCCTCATCGCCATCATCGCCAACATCAAACACCTCCTCCAGCTTCTACCTCCTCCATCATCACCATCATCGCCATCTTCTACCTCCTCCAGCTTCTACCTCCTCCAGCTTCTACGAAGAACAGCAAGAAGAGCACCCTCTTCTACCTCTCCAGCTTCTATGAAGAACAGCAAGAAGAGCACCTTCTTCTACGAAGAGCAAGCACATCAAGAGGATTGGTGAGCTCTTCCTCTTCTCCTTAAGCTCTTCCTCTTCTCCTCAATTCTTTTTCTTTTAATTTATTTCACCCTCACTTTTTTTTTCTTTTACTTTATCCTCACATTGCAGTGCTTTGATCTTCATCACGGCCTCAGCAACTTAACCCTGGTGAGTTTGAGAGAATTGGTAAATCTTTGGGATATGTTTCTTTGGGATATGTTTTTGTGTATACCAACTGAAATGAGCAACTGAAATCTTTGGGACATCTAATTTCATTTTGCAAAAAAACATGGACAAAAATTTCATTTTGCTATCTAATTCATATGAAAATCATGTATTTTCAGTCCATACATGAATATGGGTGCTTGAAGGGGAAATTGCAATTCATGGACTGAAATTGCACTTGGCCTTTTTTCAGTCCATTGAAAATCATGTTTTTTCATTTTGCAAACTCTTATTAATTTTTGATTTTCAATCCATTTTTCCTTTTGCAAACTTTGAAATTGCAAACTCTTATTCCAGTGTTGGAAAATTGTTTGAAAATCCTACTACTCCAGTGTTGCAAAATAGTTTGAAATTAGTTTGAAAATTTCAGTTTGAAAATTACTATCAAGATTCAAAATTTCATTCAATTGGTGCAATATGTGAAATTTGGTTCAGTTGGGTGTGCTTATGCACCAAATGGGTGTGCTTATTCAAACTTTCATTCTATATGTGCAATTTGGTTCAGTTTTCAGTTGCTCTATAGTGCTTGCTCCAGTGTTCATCATACTGAAATTATGTTACTCCAGTGTTCATCAAATGTTGAGGATTTTAGCATTCAATGTTTGTGTGTGTTGAGGATTGAGGATTGAGGATTTTTAGGTCAAATGAGTTTTTTATTTTTCTGAGTTTGAGGTCAATTTAAAATAATGCTTGGGTGAGTACTTTATATCCTGATAATGCTAGGGAGTATATGCATCCTGAGTTTGAGGCCAAATTAAAATGTTAAATCATTTTTTTTCTCAATATTAACCCAATTTGCACTATCACTCAATACTAACACAATCAAGATATCAACTAGGACAGATATATCCAGACTGTTACTTGATTTTTTAATTTAACAATGCAAACAAATTTTGGTTTCTGTAATTAGGTTTGCATTATTTTATAAGATCATAGGACAGATGCATATCCTATTTTGCATTTTCTACTATTTGTTGTGTTTGATAAGTGAAGAACTGAGTGCAGTGCTAGAACTGAATTTTCTGCGATCTCTATTATAATGTACTAAGCCTATCCATATATATCTATTTGCTTTGCAGTTGGCTAGGGATGCTCCCAGGAACATGGGCTTATGTAAGTGCAGGTGCTTTTGGACAAGCCATCACCGTAAGTTGTTTAAAGCATTTATGTGACAAATGGCATTTGTTATTTTGTCAATAACGATGTCCATGGTTATATTATGAGTTATTTTTTGTTTCATTGTTAAAATTTCTGATTGTCTACTTAGTAAAATAAAAATATTTTGTGAATGGTGCTTGATATTAAACATCATAATCATTAGGAGGAGCTTATCTGTAACTTTCTGCAGTTTTCATTTTTCCAATCTTATTGGAATCTATTGTTTAAGAAGCAGCCTAGGTTGAATTGCTAGAGAAAAATTGAGATGAAACTTATGTATCATCAGTTTCTTTATATGTGTATGCTCAATGTGCAATTCGAAATGTTTATCAAATAGAAATGATTTTCCCTAAATTTCCCATTTTGATTTTCCTTTATGCCAGCATGTTTATGTTGCTGAATAAATAGTGAATAAATTGTGATCAGAAGCATGTAGAAAATGAACAACAAATTTGATGGTTCATACTGTAATGAAGTTTAAAAAAGAATTTGCAGTCAAACTGTCTAAGATGAAAAATAAATTTCATGTTACATGCTAGAATGAAGCTCAAGGAAGGTGAAGTGTGCACATGTGAGCTATTTTCCAGGGCGGTGATCTTTAACTTGGCGGTGATCTCATACGATCTGAAATTGGAAACATGTTTGCAGTCGCTACAAGCAGAGAAGAGCCTCACCAAAGCTGATGTCCCAAAAGATTCATCTACAACGAGGGATGCTCTATACTTTATGGTAATCTTCTATCAACCATCTTCAACTTAAATTCAGGTTCAGGTTCATATTGAGTTTGGGACTGTATTTGCATGTTTTTTGACCTGTACAAAATACAGAGGTACCATACCTGATGTTCAACAAAATGCCATTTTGTTCATCCCAAAATTGTAGCAGGTGCCATACCTGAACTTGGAGCAGGTGCTGAAATGTGTATTGACTTCATAATTCATTAATAAATTGAGAAGCTGGTTGTTTTCATTTCAAAATTTTTTATTTGTTCACAATAGTTGATTGAAGTTGGTGCGAGGTTCCAAAATGGGTATTGATTGCATACTTCATTAACAAATTAAGAAGCTGGTTGTTTCCTTTCAAATTTTGTCAATTTGTTCATAACAGTTGATAGAACTTGGAGGGGAGTCCTAAAATGGGTATTGGTTGCATGCTTCATAAAAAAATTGATTTCATTTTCTACTCTGATGTTAAAAATTCTGTAGGATTCTTGCGAGTCCTTATTCTGGAACCGTATGTATCTGGAATTATCAATCATATGTACCTCCCTGATTATGAAATGATTTATCACATTTTTATTCTTCTCTACTTTAATATCAGGAAAAATAGCAATGCTCAAGCTCACAACATAAATACAGGGCATGGAACAAAAAGTTTGAATGGCACAAAAGAAATGTTAGGCCCTGAAGTCTGAAACAATTTGCTGCATATATCAACCGTGCAAGCTATTTTGCTATGATTGCATTAGGTTTAGAAAGTTGATTGAAGAATAAGAGATTGGAAAATAAGAGAAAATTTAGAATTGGAAGCTTGCAGATATCAACTTTCTTTTAAATTATGGATAATACTTAAATTATGCTTCTGTTATGTTAAACAATATTCATCATTGAAAAGCATTGAGGAAATATTAGTCCTTTGTTGATTTATATGCAGTTATGCACCGCTAGGGTGACCATCATATGGAATCAGCTTTTTTGGAGGAGAAAGAATCTTCTCCGTTAAATTTCTGGAAGAAGCAATTATGTGTTTACAAGAAAGGAAGAACTAAGAGTTCATGCCCTTCTTTTGATCATGTGACCTTAGGTTCTCTTAAGGAATGAATATTGGCATAGGGGGTGACTTGCATGGTTCTGATGTATCAACCTTTATATGGGCAAAATGTAGAGACGCACTGTAGAAATGTTATTGTATAACTCTCTTTTTCTTGGAGGAAACTTAATCTGTTAATTTACTATCATGTACACAATCATGGTCTCAACTGAAACACCGGGCAATATTATCAGTGAAATTATTGTTGTACACATATATAAGCTTACTGAAACTTTTGCCCTTTGTTTGTCCATGAATTTCTCTTCTTATGGGCATGCTATAGATATAAATAAATAAATGTGTTGACTGAGATCCCCATGGATATATTGCAGAAACCAAACTTTGTGATTCGGATAATTTATGAAAGCTTGATACTCTGACCATGCTCTAAATTTGATTATCATGAATTGACATTTCAAATTTTGCATTATATATTTTGTTTTGTTTTGTTATTTGGAGTGAATAAGTTAGTATCCCTTTGTGTATGAAATATGGACATGGAGTTAGTTAACTGATTAGTAAAATTGTTCGATCTCCCGCCATAGCTTCTTTTTTGTCGATTTGATAAAGCTGGCGGTTTTTAACTTGGTGGGTGATTCTAGGGATGAAGCTGCCATCGATTGGCACTCGGAGGTTGATTTTGTTATCCTTTGGAATGTTATCTTCTTGAATTTGTTTTGGAACATTATTTTAATTACTTTGCTCAAATAATGTGTTGAGTTTATCATATGGTTCTCTTGAGTTATTTTAGAAAATCTGAGACCTTGGCGAGGGACTGGCAGACATTGTATACTAAAAACTGGTAAACATGGTATAAATTATGATCCATATGCAAGATTGTTCAATGGGACATTATGATCCATAATAAAACCTGGTAGCTGCTAATAGCCTACTGTTTTGGTGCAGGAATGTGACATACCAACGATCTTAGGGTCGAAATGGCTAGGCTTCAGCAAGGAATGAGCCATAGGCAAAGAATGTTGGAGGCATGCAAGTATATGCTATTCGAGTTGCAGCGCCCAGTTAGACACAAAATTTGTGCAGCGTTGAATCATTCTTCTGATATATATGGTATAAATTATGATCAATATGGCAGTAGAGCTTTGAGTATTAGTTAAATCCTTTATTGCACAGAAACTGTGATATAGAACCATATCATTATCTGATATATGATTTTATAGATGGATAGTTTGGCAGTTGAGGAATACTCTTCATGTTGAGTTTAACATATCCTCAAACTTATAATGTATACTCGGTCTCAGAGATGAGGAACTATAAAATTATAACATGTGAATTATGGTTTCAAAATTTCAGTTGCTTTGTAGGTACATGTATATTCTCGGTCCAATTTCCTAATATAATTATAAATTGCTCAGGACACTACTGATATTATATAACTTGACCATCATATAGAATCAGCTTTTTTATATAACTTGAACATCACATTATAAATTGCTTTGTAGATACATGTGTTACTTTAAACAATGTACAGAAATGTCCTGAAGACCAAGGGTCCGGCAGAAGAGGAGATGACTGTGAATCTCCTCTTTAGTTTATAATGGGAACTGGGACTGATTTCTACTCAGACAACATGCTCATCTTAAGCAGACTATATTATTTGATTCAAAGCAGCCACTCAACTTTGCATCCTCATTATTCAAAGCAGAACCTTATCAAGTCTTTACGACTCGATTTCAATTCTATGTATCCCTCAAACCTCAGGAAAATCACTTTAGGATAATTTGGAATCCACAATTCAAGTGACAATGTATCCGAGTAAACTAACATTTCAAACAATAATGGAAAATTTGGTGCTATTGAGGAAGTTGTGAGAGTGGAGAGGAGAAAGGGACCTCACATAGGAGAAGACTTTAATGTGATGCATGCTATGATAAAGGCATATTTTGGCTTCTTTTTATCTCTCTTATGTTGGGATCGGGTTCAAGTTTGACAGCCTTTGGGTTACAATGAGAATCATGTATTTGTCCATGATCAGCATATGTACTTTTTTATAATGTATAAGAGAATGTAAGACAGATTAGAATATTTACAATGTTCAAATCTTTGAGTGCCTTTTAAAATACCACATCTGCTTTCTTTTGTTCCTTTTATTTTCAGAGATAAAATTTGTAAGTGGGCATATATAGTGATAAGATAATGAAATCATCTTTGCTTGGGGGTAAAAATTTTTTTGGCCCTCAAATAGAGAATGCAGGATGATGAGATAAGTTGTGGTTTGTTGGCCTATAAATTAATTTGAACCTTACAGGGCTCAATTAACATATATTTAACACTTCACTATCACTACTGGCTTCAATTTTCATGATATTCAGCAGCTATTTATTTAAAAAGGTAGTCAAGCCCCAACATTTTTGTGGTTTGCTTCAGCAAGCAAATGTCTTTAGCCAAGAAAGAAGGGGGATTAGGAAAATTTTAAAGAGACAGAACAATAGTGAATCTTCCATGTACTTGGACGTGTTGGTAAAGGTTATATCTCTAAGATTAACATAAGGTATTCCCAAATTTTTAACATAGAATTTATTATTTAACATAGAATTCACAATTTAACAAAGAAATTCCCAATTTTTTAACATAGAATTTATTATTGTTGTTTGCATGCTCAGATATTTATGAGAAAGGATGGAATCAAAATGCATGTTCTCAAAATAAATTTGAATTTTTTTAAAAAACATGAAGCCAATACAGAACCATTCTTAAGAGTACATGACCAAATTCCTAGAAATGATGGAATCAAAGGTATGCCACATTTAATTAAGTCATAAAACAATTAAACAACCATGAAGTTCAGGATGCATGGAAAACATAGAAAAAACAGGGGAACTAAATTTGGGGAGGAACCTTTAAAATTTTGTCGGGGAACTAAATTTTGGGGAAATAAATTTTAGGGGAGACTAAAACTTTAAACTTAAACTCGATTCTATGGGAAAACTAGATTGTGGGTAGAACTTAATCTGGAGAGAATTAAATTTTTGGGGCACAGAAATTTTTAGGATGAACTAATTTCAGTCAACTTCTCCGTCGATCTCCATTCAAAAGTCGCTTTTATGCAATTAGGGGTTTTCCCCAATTTCGTACTTTGCGCCTTCAAACTGAGTTTTTGATTTGCATTTTTAGATGATGGAATTGAAGCTTGCACCGCTTCAATCCAATACGTGCCAGGTGTCGAAATTCGTGGCGAAGCACATGAGCGAATACTATAAGCAGCTCCTAGAGAACAACTAAAGAACAACAAGAATTTTGCACACTGTTTTAGCTCCTGAAGACAGTCTTTTACTCTAGCCATGCGAGGTAATAACAATGTCCCGTTGTTGCTAACTTCTTTTTTTGCACACATTTTGGCAGTGTAATTTTACATTTGTGTCAGTTTCATGGTTCATCTACTAAGATTCATGTTTCAGCTTATCCTTCAGATGGAATGAGGATTTATTGACGAATCAAAACATATTCAGTTTCATGATATATTATGCATCGGTCTAATGTTGGGGATTGATCAGATAAGGTTCATGCATTTCAAATTGAGGTCATTTTCTCATCCTCCTATTCTTGCCAAGATTTTGGGCTTTCACGCATGCTTTGCTTAGTTTCTTGGACTTTCGGATTGGTTGCGATTTAAATTAACATTCGTTTGATAGGAAATTTCTTCATATGATGTATGCATGCCCATTCTCAAATTTTAATCTACTTTGTAGCTGAGCAACATAATTTTGGCTTATATGTGTGGTCTTCATCTCAATGCTTGAAATTGAGGGCAGTGGGAAAACATGGAAGTAGGATTAGAAAATAAGACTGCGTCATATGGACACAGGTGGTTATAACGACAACAAAAAATACGCATAGCTGGTGGGCATTTCATTATTAAAGCATATTTAAAATTTAGAACTGTGCATGTTTTCCATTATCAAGGTGGGAAAAGTATTATATAGTGAATAAATATAGTGGCCACATGGGATGACTCTGTAATTGTTTGAAAACATATATATGGATAATCTATCTGCCACTCGGCCTGATGGATGAAA
The DNA here is from genome assembly GCA_030789695.1 of Scilla litardierei. NCBI lineage: Eukaryota > Viridiplantae > Streptophyta > Magnoliopsida > Asparagales > Asparagaceae > Scilla > Scilla litardierei. The sequence goes on from JAULAV010001140.1 coordinate 20,132, forward strand.
TAATTTCCTCTAATGTGTTGGTGGCCTTCCTGGAACATACTTACTTTTAAGCACGAGAAATGTCTGGACATGCGTTATAAATTCTGTGTGTGGAGTGAAGTTCGACTTCCTATTTGATGTTTTTCAGTTAGTTAATTATGGGGAAATGGCAGATTTACAATGTGATGTATGTTGCCTGATTTAAGTTTTCATGGATTTATAGGCTCTGATGTTTTGCAGGTGGGTAAAAGACAAATGTCTTGATAATGGCTGGTTAGCAGTTGAGGGTGTTCACCTTCATGTTACTGAAGGCAAGTAAACAGATGTTCAAGAGTTTTAAGACCATTAGAGTCCAGTTGAAACCTTCACGACGGTTGAAGCAATATTTACAATTGGAGATTTCTACGGTAGTCAGTGTAGATCATAACTTGATTTTTATTTAAGTTGGAGATTTCTACTGTAGTCAGTGTATATTGTAACTTGATTTTTATGGTTCTCAATTATTATTGATTGCCACTTTTGGTACTTTTCAGGGCAACGGTTTACTAAAGTTATGGGCTTTAACTATAGTTTCTATTGTTACTATTGTTTCTTCCTACAGTTGATGGAAACATACAAGAAAAATTCTGTGGATGATTTAGTATATGTAGATAATGGTGGTGGTTTTTTGAGTAAATGAGGAGAGGCTTGGGTGGAGAAGCTTTTTTGGTAGATGATGATGGTTATCATGATTAATTTAATGGGGTTTATGCTGATGATGATGGTTATCATGATTGTGATCACGATGTAGATGGTGAATGAGCAAGATCAGAAGATAGAGGAGTTATTTACCACAAAAAACCATCCGGTTAAAAACCAGTTTTATTTGATTTCTTGACTAACTTTTTTGGGTTTCCAAATTTCCATTTTATTTCTTTTTTAGTCCTTTGCGTATGCAAAAAGGTGGTACCAAATCTTGATGGGAGAGAATTATAGTCTAAAATAGTTGTTTCAGGTATTGAATCAATTTACATTCCCATTTTATCACAGTTTTATGTTTAATCAGTTGTGAACTTTACTAATTAAATTAAGAAGGAAAAATCCCCACTTTTATGGTTCTTAACATTTTCTTCTCAACGTATCATCAGTGGAGACAGGTGACAGTGGTGACAGTAGCTATTTTCGACGCAAAACCAAACCTTGGAGGATATGTTCCTTGTAGGTCCCTACCACCATTAGCAACTGTTGGATCTCAATTGGCAACCAAAAGAGGAGGAAGAGTCGCAACACTAAAGCGAAGAATCCTAGCGATATGACGACATTAACAGTGCTTATATGTAGAAACAAAATTTTGGTTGTGTATATGCATCAATTTTGGGGCATAATAAACAGATAGATGCATATTTATATTAAGAAGTAATAATTTGGTTTTTTGTTTGCACCAAGAATGCAAGATTTTTGATTAAAAGTATGTTATGTGAATATCATAATCTATAATGGCTTTAATAAAATGATTATGATGATCACAGAGAATGATCTTTAAACAACATAATTACAAGTTATCTAATTCTATATTGACATTTTTTGTTACATGTTTAGCATCCAGTTAATAACCACATAAGCAAATCACAAATGCTTTCTATATGAAAATCTCAATAAAGCTCGAGCTTTTCAGATCTTATATATTGAAAACTTTGCAAACTATGAAATATGACTTTAACCTTATGCTCTTTAGGCGACAACAAGATCATATCTTATCGTAAATGGAGAAGAGAAGGGGATGGAGAGAGATGAAAAAAGGGAACATAAAGTGTTCTTTTCCAATATATAGACATTTTTTACAATAAGAAGCTGTCCAATGCGCTCCTTTCTCACACCTTATATGAGGGAACAGGATTGTGCAACATAAGTATCTCCTGAAGAAACCACTGAGGAGCTCTTTACTCATTTATCTAATATACATTTGAGGGATGTTTTTGAATCGGTTTGCTGATAGGACAAACGGATAGGTAGAAAATACAGCTGAGATCGAATTTAGAGGAATAAATGGTTAGGTTGAGATTTTATGAAAATTTTGCTGAAAAACCTTAAAATTTTGAAAAACTAAAGTTCTTTGGGGAACTAAATTTTAGGGGAACTACAATTTTTGGAAAGAGAAAATTTAGGGGGGAAATGTAAAATTTTGAGGAGAACTAAATTTGAAAGAAGCTTTTGAGGGGAACTAAATTTGGATGAACTAAATTTAGGGGTGAACTAAATTATCCAGGTGAACTCCAGTTTGGAGAGACTAACATTTTTGGAAAGTGATAATTTTGGGGACAACCCATAAATTTTTAGAGAATTAAATCTAAATGGAACTAAATTTTTGGATATCTAAAATTTTTGGGGCAACTAAATTCTCTGAAGTGAACTAAATTTGAGGGAGAACTATATGTTTTTGGAAAATTTTGTGTGGAACGAATTCTGGACGTACCAAAATTTTGGGGAAACTAAAATTTTTGGTGGGAACAAAATAAAAATTATTGCATTTTAATTATTGTAGTCATTTAAAATTAGTGGGTCCTAGATTTTGTTGGGGGAATATTTTAAATAAACGGGGAAAATAGATTTTTGGCGAACTAAAATATTTGTGGGAACTAAATATAATTATTACGCTTTAATTTTTGAAGTTCGTTTAAAATTAAGGAATCCAAGATTTTCAAGGTGAAAATTTCAAATAATCCGTGGCGTTAGTGCAGGAGTTAAATCTGTAGGGAAGTAAATTTTGGGTAACTAAATTTTTTCGGAGAATCTAAATTCTTTTAAAGAACTAAATCTTGGAAAGAAATAAACTTTTTGAATGGCTGCGCTTTAATTATTGTTGTTCATTAAAAATTAGGGGATACAAGATTTTGAGAGGTAAATATTTTAAATGAGCTGCGCCGAAGGCGCCCGCTAATTTTTTTAACGCTAATTTTTTGTGGCGCTGCGTCGAATTTGTTGTTCTGAGCCAAATTTGTACGGCCGCTTAATTTTTTACACTAATTTGTTGAATTTGTTGTTCCGTGACGAAGGTTCCACACCGAAGGCACACATTAAATTTTTTAACGCTAATTTATTGTTCCGTGCCAAGAGTTTGTTATTCTACGTCGAATTTGTTGTTCCGCGCCGAAGGCGCCTGTGCCGAATTTGTTGTTCTGCACCGAATTTGTTGTTCCGCACCGAAGGTGCCTATGCCGAATTTGTTTTTCCGCGCCGAGGGCACCCGTGTCGCTAATTATTTTTATTATAATTTGTTGTTCCGCGCAATTTTGGCTGTGGAAATAATTTTTTGGGGAACAAAGATTTTGCGGGGGAAAATCTTAAATAAGCCGTGCCCGTGGGCACGGGTTATGACTAGTATGACTATAACCAACGCAACATGATAAAAATTAGTTAGAATTTGTAAGAAGCATATATGACGTTACTTTCAAAGATGATACAATGCGAGCTGAAATGTATACCAGTAAGAACAGTTAAATAATTTAATGGGTTTGTGTTATGTGTTCGATGTGGTGTAATGATCTAAGCATCCTGCAATCTCTAAACTGCATATCCGATGCACCAAGTTTTTCTGCAAGCTTCTCCAACAATTTAAAGTTATCTGCACTTTTCAACGCTCTTCCCCCTATCACGACCACACGCGCATTTCCAAGATCAGGACGTTCTGTATCCTGGCTTGTAAGTTTCAACCACATTGATTTCCCGAAGGTCTCTGTATGTAGCAAAATAAATTCGTAAAGTTATGCATAGACTCAAACACATGGAATCTATAGAAGTTCAATTTCAAGATTGTAGGGTGTTCACTTAGTGCTATAATTCTTAATCCATCCTGATGCTTGAGCTATAATGGCTGCCTAAACACAGCCCATAAAGAGGCAGAAAACAAATATGGCTAGCCATCTGGATCCACCGGAAGTTCTGCACAGTTCCAAAATACTTAGGAAGAGGAAGAGGAATATGAAACCTAGGAAGCCACGCCAGGACATGAGCACGGTAAGAGGGAGGTTATTAGCAAAACTATCCAAGCTAAAACAGTAGCCACATTGTCTTCTGTCAGTGATGAAATTTTGTGAGGTTTTGAAGAAAGCAGAGAATCATGATTCAATTTTTGTTGTTGTTGTTTTTATGATTCGGTGATTAAATGTAACAGAATGCGATTCTTCAATCTGATCTCAAGATTATTCTATGTATTTTTTAGCCAGTTAGATGGGCTAATCTCAAGAGTATTTATTTTTGTTATTGCATGTGATATCTTAACCGAGGACAGGGACTTGCTCAAGGCTTGTTGAGCTGAGTTTGAGAGAGATTCAAGCTACATATACTCACGCACTGTAACATCAATTACGAAGGTGAGTGGTATGACAATGTACACGCACATTCTGATATCATGAGATCAACTATAAATCCCAATGGAAAATTTAACTGAAAAACATTAATTCTATTCCCATCTGGCAAAAGATCAAATTGTACATGAAAATGTAAGCAACCATCGCTAAGTACCACATATTTGATTATATTCCCATCTCACTACATAATGTTCAAGTACTAAGTTATTTGTTCTCTTTAAGAATCTTGGAAGATTGCCGTTGTTTTTCTTCAAAAATATGGGAAAGTGCTGGAATCTTCTTTTCCTCACTTCTCTTTTTTCCCATCATGGACCTCAAGGATAAAAATGGGTATTGAGAGCTCCATTGATAGAATCAAAATACGTGGAGAGAAAAAGTTCCAATTAGTTGTATAAATAGACCAACCTAAACCAAGTTTAGTGACCATGTTGGAGTTCTTTGATGATGAGGACGGGATAATCTGTAGCTTATTTGCTGAAATAATGATGCAACTGAGAATCAAGATACATAATGAGGCTCATTGTTTGGACACCTACCATATAAC
>JAULAV010001141.1:0-16000 GCA_030789695.1 Scilla litardierei
CTTACTATTATACCTATCTTGTTTAACATATCTCAAGCCTATTTACTATCATATTGATCATAAATTATACCCACGCTACAGTTGTTTATATGGATATTATTGTACTATGATACACATTGATATAATAATATCCGTATAAGATTAACGGTAACCTAATACATTTGAGTACTCTTTTTGAAATAATTCCTATGACATAATTAAGGACAAAATTATTCATAGCATATAATAACCTATGCAAAGTTATTTCTAAATATATATGTATAACAACAGTACAATTATAGTGCCAAATCATTACCCTATTATCATCACGATATATATGTTTGCGTTCTATGTTGTAATATGTTAAATGATTAATTATGTTATAGATATGAATATCAACTAATTCATGGATATTGTTTGCGTATAAAAGGAAATATATATTTTATATATGAATAGTGATCAGTAAATGGTAGAGCAAATAACTATCTCACAGGATGTGTAGATAGGTCTGGAGTATAACCATCACAGCGAGCAGGTTATTAATGTCAGAGTAACCGTATTATCAATGGTATAATTTGATTGTAAGTTATGCATAGTAATAGTGACTAAATATTATACGTCATTTTGGGTATGAGATTATAGATAGGATAATATGGATATGTATAGTGAATTTGCATATATTTATATTATTGATATGGATATCTATACATGAATTATCATATTGTACATGCTTGTGGTATACATATGTTAATTTTTAGACAAATACAAGTTATTATCCCGTATTTGTATATATATATATATTATGTGTCTGTATAATCCAATGGAATATTATTTACTAAATCATAAGAATGAAGTTTATGCTTGTATACGTATATCATAGTTTAACCTGATACCGTATATATTTAGGTATATGTGCATATTGTTAACTAATTAGCCTTATTTAATGAGATAGAAACTATAACATAATTGTTACATATACAAACTACTAGTGTATATCGCATACGATAAGTAACCTGAAAATTACTATATATAATGTATACGTATATTGGCGAGTTATCTCTTATACTGTCATAATATACACATGGGTATTTCAGTTAAATATCCTAATACGGGTATACTAATATCCATATATTGTAATTACATACCTTATGCTGTTTGATATGATATTACCATGATACCAAGATGAGAGGACCATTGCAATCATATCAGTCACTTACAATCATATCAGTGTAGAAAATAATTGTGCTCGTGCAACATTTGCTAGCATACCTGATTTATTTCACAGTTATGATTACTTACATGAGTATTAGTAGGGCAATCATTTTATCATAATATGAGCTATCGGTTTGACATACAGATCCTTCACTCAGTCGTCATTGCCACACATGTTAGAACTTCCTGTATAGTATATGATATAAGTTAAAATTATATATACATAATATAATATACCTATATTATACTTAATTATCCATTCAGCTATGCATATGGTTAAGTAATATAATGGTACCCTAATCAAAATTATCCATCATATACCATAATCTCTAATACAAATACAGGTGTTATTAGGATAGTCATAAATAACAATATTGGTTATTGTATTAAATATAATCCCATTAATACTTGGCAATGTACAATACAGGTGCTATGACTATCTACCCACACCCTTGCCATTCATACCCATGATAACAATCGATATATTAGGGTATAAAGAGATATCAATTTTGTCTAATACTTTTGGTATGTAACCCCTATGCTCATACATGTCACTCCAATAGTATATTTAGTAAGATCAGATATGTTTATACAGTAAGTTGACATTCATAGTTATTATGGACATTATGATTTTTGTTACCAGCTAAAGTAAATAGTAGTAGTCAAGTAGAGGTATTTACATTCCATAATCCCATGCAACTTACCACCTTCCGATGGATGGCTATATTAACAAATCGTTTCCCATAACATAGATATAATTAATCATATTACGACGTAGAAGCACACCAACTAGCTAGTCACAACACACAACTTAACACAAAAGGCAAAGTGAACCCACGGAGCATAAAATGCAATAGAACTGGGCTTCCTAGGGTTAGTGAAGATAGGTATCATAGCTCAGCTAAGTGTGTGTGTATGGCTAAGTGGCAGTTTCATCATGTGGGGCCATCTCTTGGAGAGGGAGAATAAAAGGAAGGAAAGAAAAAGAAAAAGAAAAACACGACCAAAACGACCCAAAACGGTGAAAAAGACACCAACCACGTGTCCATTCCCCGTGCAAATACCAAGACATACCTCGTCAAACGAAAATTATACCATCAGTAATTATGTATCAAAATATCAGCAAAACAATTACATATAACTAATATAGCTAGATAATATATGTGTATGCATATATATCAGGGATATCCATAGAATAAAATACATAGGTTACTCAAATGCAATAATATGATATACCTACGCATATATGCAATAATACGCACACTAATATATCTTGATGAGGTATGTATTGGTATTTGCAAGACTATATATATATATTATATGTATGATACCATCATATTTTATCAGTAGATAAATCCAGGTGTTATCTTCATTGTTTTGCTTGTTCGTCTCACACTCTTATCATATATATAGTTATGGTACAAGACATTATTGCATCCAGGTAACTATAATTATATGAATTAATTATATTATACCAACAATATATACTGAGCATTAAGTTCTAGGGTCAAATATCATATATCATATCCAGTGATAAGGATTATAGACACAATATCGCATATTAGTATGTCTGATATTGCACACATTAGTATCATTAATATCTATTTATTGTATCCATAGTAATTTAGTTAACATGTATAACACACTTGATGGTGTACGTTTGGTGAACTCACTAAATTAGGTATCTTCATAGTTATTGGGGAAACACTTATATCTCGTAACCAATATAATATCATTAAGATATATGTACCAGGTAAATGTTATATAACTAGTACATAGATACACTCAACTAGTGTGTTATACATAACGGATAATGAGTTTGTATTACCCAAATACCTTATATTGGGGCCTAGGGCATACTGTTAATCCTAGGATATATAAGGAGAACTTTTAAGAGATTCAACCATAACCAATCCACATTTTGGGTGTGGTATCTTGAACTCATTTTTAATACTTATAATATTATAATATATGTAGTTATAACTATATAACATATTTAAATAGTACATATCCATAATACACAACATACCCGCCATATTAACCAGTGATATCGTCCTAAATATGGTAATATCATGTACTACTATATTATTTGGGATATTATAAACATGAATACCACTATGATATAGATATTAATAGTATTAGATATATGTGTCTGAATTTATGATATTGTATAGTACTTTCTGTGTATAACATATTTAATAGTTATCCCAATATTATCATTTCAATACACTATTAGAAGTATAGTAATATGGAATAATCTATACTATGCATAATATTGGTATTAGTAACATTATCGTAGGCACGTGAATATGTTCAGAGTTACTGGTGGGCAGACATTCCATATTAGTATCCTTCAAGGCTCTTGCGTGCGTGTATTTACAGTTGCTTGAAATGTGTTAAACAATTTTAGTATACCTAACTGAACTCCAAATGTTCCTATTACTAAATAAAAGTCACTATATAAGGGATATTATATAGTCACATGTATCGGGTCACTCAAAAACAAATGTAAGAGGCCTAATGTTTGCCTAGTATCCTTGGGGATATGTAAGGAAGTTTTTGAGTGACGCCAAACGTTACTTCTGGGACGATTCATATCTCTATAAATCATCCCAAGATGGAATCATTAGGCGGTGCATCCCTAAGGAGGAAACCCGCTTCTATTATCTCTCATTGCCATGACCAACCATGTGTATATAATTTAGCATATGTTACAATATCCAACATATACCTATATGTAAAGTATCAGATATACTCATTAGATATTCAAATAGTATATATACAGTACTATCCTACACATTAAATGTTTTATGAGAGATATACAATGTACTATCAATATGTCATTTTATAGGCAAAGATGTATCTTTAATTATGTATGACCATGTTTATATAGGTAAATATTCGCGTACAATGCAGATCCTTGAAAGTAGTAATCTCCTAAACGAGCAAGGGATTTCAATCTCGATATGGTATATTGACGATACTAGGACATCTATCATATACAATAATATGTAAGTATACTATGGTATTAGATAACATATATTAAATCGTATGGAAAATAGATTAATACTGGTTGGTATTATAGTAATTGTGTTACTTACATATTTATATAAATAAACTAATTGGCAAATTATGTGTCATTCACTATATAATATTAGGGTCCTATTATGTACATATCATTGGGACATATGGATATCTATTATAGCAATTATTTGATATTGTATATAATATATTAGCCAATTTTATAATTGTGTCTATGATAAATATAAAGCATAGTGTGTACCATTATATAGTACTACTTATGATATCATTAATATGAAATTATAGAATTATTGTATAAGCATGTATTATATTTTACTATCCAATTTGATCCAATAGTCGGATATGTTATAACTTATGGTAAATTTATAGTGAGTCCCAAGTTACTGGAATTTTCAGAGATCCTGAGGAGGCCCACTCGGCCGAGCATGACCATATCACCACCATACTACAACTTGTATGTATCATAACAGTGCCTATTAACTTATATATGTTGTAATATTGCCATAGGATATATATAATAAAGATACCCTAATACACTGTGACATATCTAGTGAATGAAATATATGAGTGCAATTTTCCTTACAGAGAATAATACATGTGTTTCGAATTGCGTATGCATGATTTTAAGGACCGTCTTGTTAGATTATATACATCTGAATCAGACTTCTTGTCATGTCCTCCATAACGCTGCCAGGTCTATGATGGGTCTATGATAGGGATATGAAGAGAATTTTGCTTGGCAAGGACTATAAATCTGGGACATGAAAATACCCGAAAACAGATCTTGATCTGATATTTTTAACCCTACAAGCTTGGAGTCACAAAATTATTTACCTATAATTTGTGGCAGGAAATAACCCGAGGTAATATCTTACCTGCTTACTATTGTCGCATAACACAATCCAATAAATTTTACGTAATGGTCTTTTAGTAAATTATAATATTGTAGTGTATAACTGATTATATTTCGTATGTATATCAATCCGATCGGGTACTGCACTCATCCAGATTAATCACTCCAGGTATGATTATCAGATGTAACATATACCCATGAAAATGATGACAAGTTATTTTCAGATGCATTTACTGGGACATATTATATTTGAATAGGATATAGTTAGTGAGCTAGTAAGAAAAATATACCATATATTTCCAACATATCCAATGATTTGTGACATATCCTTGACACCATATGTACCCGTTCTGGTGTGTATAACATGTCGAAGGGATAACATATACTTAAATCCATTCTGTGTTCCCAAGTTATATGGTTACTTCAATCATATAAAATAGTATCAACTCGCAAGCATATCATAATTGTAGGAACAGTATATCATGATTTGCATGTGTATGTTTATTTTAATTATTATGCATCCTATAACTATTATTGTATACATATATATATATATATATATTATCCAAGTTACATGTATGAAACTACATAATATCCATTACCTGGTTAATGAATTAATATCTAGCTATAGGGTATATTTGATTATGTGACAAATATCATTATACACATATATGTAGACTGTCCAAGTCATATGAGTCTAGTTACATGTAATATGTTTATAATATCTAGCTATATTAGTGGAGTATGAAACATCATATATATGATATATTATCTATATCCTATATTCAGAATTATGTATATCACTTATTATCAATATGTTAGCCACTTTACTTAATATTCAGATGATTACCTGAGCTATTTTATATGATGGTATCATACATATAATTTATAACTAAATATGTTTATTAGTTCTTAGATATTTCGCATCTAAGATTTGGAAGTATACTGTACCAGATGATATCAGTACTAATGATAAGTATATGATATTAAAATGAATAACCTAAGACATCAAATAATTAATAGATATAGATATCAATACTAAACACATATCTAATTCTCGTAGCTGTGTTAAGTTACCGATATCACTAATTGATATACTTATATAACATATACAGGGCAAGATATTGTCGGTGAATAGCCCTACTAACCCTTAGGTATCTGACTATAGCTAGTTTGAAAGTAAGACATGAGAATATGTTACCATTATACTATGTAAGATTACCAAATATCAGATTATACATATAATTTAGATAAGATATATTACTCGGTCGATGCAATATGATGTTGACTCATACTACTTAAATAAATATATAACTCTCATTGAACGTGGGTAACATTGAAGCCCAATTCAGGCTGCACAACCCTATAAATATATAACTCTCATTGAACGTGGGTAACATTGAAGCCCAATTCAGGCTGCACAACCCTATGAGGGAGCATGTTCGTGAAGAATGAGCTAGCTATTTGGAGCTCCTAGAAGATAAAGCCGTATGAGAGTATACATAAATTGGGATCTCTGGGATAGCGTCCATGAATGGGATGTTCAACTGGATTCCCTTCAATAACTCTATAAACTTGGAGTCCATCTTAGCTAGGCCTAGCCTCTGTGGATATGGAGGGGCAGGTCGGGTAGCTTTACTCTTCATGACATTATTTATTATATACTAAAACCCATGATAATATTAGATATACAAACATTCTAATGACAGTTACCAACTTTATAACTTATATCCCCAATTATCATAATTCTATCATTCGGTCTCAATCAGCGCAGTTTCTGAGGCACGAATGATGGGTGCCATTGTTAGTGCGCGGGTACAGATCCGAGTGCGATATCCGCATACCCACCTAAATCATGCTAGCAACCCAATACCCATTACTTAGAGTAAGGTATTACCGAGTCAAGCGAACGGGCATATAGTGTAGTATTAATGGTATCAGTTGTATATATCGAGTACATTTTTCTACTGGTTGATATTGTATACATACTTATTACGGGGAATGCACTGGTTGTAGGTAACATATTATAGCCATATGGGTATGAGTATTATTTACAAGATATCGATTCATTGTACCAACATATCGATAAATGTAACATCTCTCATATGTATGCTAGTATTTAATATTTGACGGTATACTACAGACGAGATATAAATGTAAAAACCAATAATACCAGAGTATTAGTATAAAAATATAACATGTATATCAGATACTAGAATTTGGGTTTTGTATATCCAGGATTCTAGTGAATAATATCCCTGTGTATGCTAGGTATAATATCATATATCTAAAATGTTACTACCATTCTATAACAGTGTATTATATGATTAATATGATATTATCGAGTGGCGAATGATGTATTAAATACTAATTTCATGTATAATATATAATAGTACGTAATATATACTATGATATATATATATATATATATATATATATATATATATATATATATATATACATACGAGATACACGGGTATAACATATAAAATACCCTAATGTTATTAAGACATATGGTAAAACATATACGAGTATAAATATTATCATATTGCCTTATCAATACCTATATTATGATATACCCTAGACTATATACCAATTTACATATATTACCCAAATTATAACATGATATGTAAATTATTTGTAAATTATCATATCATATTATTATTTATACAAAGAGATTATCATCCGTATATCATATAACAAGCATATGGATTATACACAAATCTCAAATAATGATATATACTATGAGAGCCAATATAATCTATATTTTGTTCATCGTTATTAGTAATTAGATAGTATCATTTTGCATACTATATATCCCTAAGGTATAATGATATCATGTTATACTTAATATGTCATGTATCCACTTGCTAACATCAGCCTCTCTAATGGAAGCTTCAACTCCCTCCCTCAGCACGGGGTCCACTTGGTATTCCAGACCGGACATCCCTACAGAATAAATGAATGAGTTAAGTCGAAGAACATGGATCAAACAGTTGGCAGGCACGATCGAACCAACCTTTCATCCACACGGTCCAACGTAGCACGTCATCCATTTATTCGACTCGGTTAAGCATTACCAAGTGGACCAACTGTTCGATCATGCAACTAATGTCTACACTGCCTTCCGATTATCAACCGGATTTATAAGGTAAATGCATGTATAACATATCCATACATTTTTAGGATATATATATGGTAAGTTTAGACCCCCAGTATTATAAGGTTGGTTATAATGGACAAGAGATATTAGCGTGTTAAGTACTATTAATGTATTCAATTACGATGTATAATATCAATATTTATGTAGTGATAATGATCTGTATGGCCTAACATGAAAATGGCTGGTATCATATAGTCCCGGTCTATCCCATAGATATTTATAAGAGCTCCATGGCTAGTCTCCAGTCTAACTATTTCACAGACTTCCCATATCTATACTACAGAAAAGGAGACTTCACCTACTCCATTACCCATTCATATCATAATAGTAGGGTAATACTATATGACAATAGGGTATAGTGGTAGTATTATACTAATGATACTATGAAATATGGTAACATATAATATATTAGGCATATAATGAGATAGATGGAATTTTGTCATATGATATGCATAAATTATAAGCTATCATTATTAACAATAATATGGTATAATATTGTATTATATACCCAATAATAGCTTTATCCATAAATATAATAACATGATACATATCATATATAACCAACTTATTAAATATATAAGTACATATTAAATAGTATGTATATATGGCATGAGTGTATTTCATAGCCTTCTCCTACATTTTAGTAAATGATATTCTGTATCCTCAACATATAGATATATGGCATATATATTCTTTACGTAGTTTGATACGTATATACTTGGTATGATTATAAAGTAGTTACACCAATCCTAACTACTATTCTATATATTTTACTGATAATACCTAATGTATAGTCATATATTATATGGTATATCGAACAATATAACCATTCGCGTTGAAGAAGTTCATTGACAATGTCCATTTTGAGTAATAAGAGTGGCATCACCTCCGAGAATAGTCCAAAGCTACACACTTATCTCAGTTGTGCACATATATAGTCCAAAGCAATGGCCATAATTATGTCATTTCGCGATTATGGACATCATAAGAATTTTGTAACTGTTAGTACTATGGATTAGAATTCAAATTAACTGTAATGATATGACATTGTGGATTTTTACCGATATCGTTACATGTTGCAACAGAGCTTATGCATTGGCTAACCTCTATTATTTAATCAACCTATATATACCAATATATATTATAATATTTATTGATACTGCTTATGGATTCTATCATCTTAATCTTATATATCGAGTATATTAAATAGTCCCTAATATATGGATATATAACTAGCTATGTAGTATTATACCATATCCATGGTTATGTTATAATCAAAGTATGGTTACATAACAATAACATATCGGATATTTATATATATATTAATCATACATGTACCATTCACGATTGATATCTGTTAGTATATCTAATATGTGTATATACTCAATCTAATATAGTTATTAGCGTATTTATAAGTTATATAATTAATATTTGTAGTAATACAGTATAACTATATAATCAAGTAATATATTATATTACCATCATATATGTTATATATATCCATATATAATACAACCATATTTACTTGTTGTATGGATTAATACTAAATGGTAGGTATATATACTTAGTTACCTCGTAATCGATATATCAGAATATATCATAATATACATATTGGATATCCCTATGGTATGAGTATGGGTAATATGTATTTCAGTATTAAACCCATTATTTTAATATAATTATATATGTAGTTATCACATGTATAATATTATCATAATTATAGACTTGTGTAATTACCAGTCTGTATACAGTATCCTGTAATAATTATATATCATATTTAATACAAACCAATATAATTACAATATATGTAAATTATTAATAAATGTTATATACTATCCGTCAAGCTATTTGATTATACATATTATATACTGGATATTGTAGCTAGATATACCTGGACATGTACAATACAATATATATTATAGTTAGGGGTAAGTCATTATACCTTAATGTGTATATAATAATGGCTTTATTAATTTGAGAATCTAGCTACAATATATTATCCCGTAGTATTTACCCACTGGTTAAGATCTTTCTATGCCATATATCTATTTATAGGGTGTATTAGTATTGTTAGATATGGAGTTTGTGATAAATTAATAAATGTATAAGTGTGTAATGTATATGTATTAGTATGAAATTGTATACATATTCAAATGCCAATTCATAGTTATTAATTTATATTATGTAAATATGTTATTACCTTAATAATTTTTAAATATCATACTAGTATAATTTACCCATTATTTAACCATATGTATGTTATAATTGCCGTATGCTAATTATATTTATTATGGATTATAAATGATATATAAGTTATATCGTGTATTGACATATTATTATGGATATATTTATATGATCATAAACATTATTGCCATAGGATATCATTATTAAAGTATTATCAGCTAATTTCATATTATAATTTAATAATATATTAGGGCATATTAGTAACTTATAAATGCAAAAATGGAACAGAGCTATATTTACCGTGAATGATTTCATGATGACAAGTATTATATCATATACCATACATGGCACATAGCACTATATTTAATATATGTGATATCCAATTTGTCACAATAATATACGATACAAGTTATTTTTGGATATACTTATAACAGATATGATATTGTTTAATGTATCATGATCGCATCCATGTATAACCAAATAAATGTATGGATATATATATTTAATTACAGAAAGTCGGTTATGATATTGTTTCAAAGATAACTAGTATTCTAATATCATACGTTATATATCCAATATGCACACTAATATATGACATGATATATAATATATAATTCGGATAATGTAACGACATATGTTATACCAATATAGTGGTTTAAGATACCAACCATTTGATCTATATGTCATCTTTATGGATAGTAGGTATAATAATTGGTATTAATATAGTATACTACTCCCAATTATATTGATGGTAAGAAGATGCCAAATAAAATGAACTAAGTTAAAACATATCTGGAGATGACGGTTGAGATATGGAGAGATATTGGGGTGATACATTAGAAAGTAAATTGGACCGGGGATGAGTGTGTTCGACACGTGAATAGACAGTGTTACCTATACACGCTTATTGCCATCGTTAGATCCAGTAATTAATCACTAGTTGACGAATCACGAGCATGATTATTCTGAGGATTGTGGTCCGGCAAAGCTTATTGGCATAAGGTAAATACCCAATGCACAGTCTTGCAGTTATCCTTAGTAAATTAGCTAGTGTTGACTTGTATGTGGTTTGGTGAAAATATTTAAAGTGTTATATTACAACACATACCACAATATTTCGACATATAATTTCTGGGTATTTCAAATATTAATAAAGTAAATATAGGGATTATACTATGATATTTGATAAGCGTGATACTACTAAGATCGTAATATAAATAGTGTATATAAATCAATTCTTATTATATGCTATAGTCATAATCCTATTATATGTATTATAATAGGGTATCCGTTTATCATAATTATATTACCTACTATATAATATACATATGATAATTTCGCAATACAATGCCTATGACCACATTTATATATATACCTAGTGGCATATATCTGGTATTATACATACTATTATAGACCTAATATGTTACATATATTACATGTATACTTATATTGGAATTTATCGTAATAATGTCTATCGAACTATGTCTGATTATATCCACTATGCCAATTATGTATTTGAATATTTATATTAATTCATAAATTCTTATATCAGTATAATGATAACAAATTCTATGATAGTATATACCGAGTCTGGGTTACCCTTACAATACGTTTAAGGATACACCACAAGCAGCATAGTTTGTGACTTAGATACTGATGTACTCGAATATATAGTGCATTATAACTATAACGTATCACTCTCCTACAGTCTACCCCCAGTTTGGATAACAAAATTAGTGTAACCCAGACTCGGGGACATCAGTATCTAAGTCACAAACTATGCTGCTCGTGGTGACCATCGTCTAGGGGTTCCGATCCAAAACCCAAATCAGCCAACCAATCAACCACACATTAGTACCAAGTATAGTACTATATATGTAATATCTATACAAATATGTGTAACTATTATACATGTACATACTAAATTATACGAAGATATATACTAAATGGATATTATACATAAATTATGATATCACATTGGATAACTATGGCTATTAGTCACATTATATAGTTATATAGTCACATTACCATACATAATGCGTATATACATCATAATTATTAACAAGGATAGTAGTGTAAGATATTTATAGTACTTAATATAGATGATTTGTAATAATATACCGTTCACGTTTACTCCTGCATCACCTAGCTGAGGAATATAAAACTAGGTTAGGGCCAACAAGCCATATGTATCAGAAAACTCATGAATGTTAACCATATTACATATATAGTTATAATAATATATGATACATGTATACAATATTATGGTGTAACCAGATACTATTATAACTATAATGATATTGGTACATCTGTATTGTGTCAAGCTTTTATAACTCAGGGATATTCTTAATCATATGGACTAATTACACATATAAATGGTTATTAATATATTTATGATATATTAGTATACTATAATTTACATATCTGTATACATGTATACCAATATCAATCAAAGTTATATGGCCTATACATATAATTACCTTATTATAGACATATATCAATATGCTATATATTACTATACTAGTATATATATACTGAAATTTGTATACATCGATAATCAGTTATACCCTTGAATAAGATGTATTTATAACTATACTGTACAACACCCTCAGTTTATGTATAAATGTGTGTTCCATTTCCCTTTAACAATCCACGATACTATTAGCTGTTGGATTTATCCATAATTGATATAAGTTCGGTTTTGATTGTACCGTATGTCGGAACACGTAAGGAACACCGAAGCTGAATAGTACCGGTATGATACATCAAATATAGCTATGAAATATATATTATATCCATAAATATCATAGACCTATGCATCATGTAATATGTAATTTATATATAGAAATGAGTATAATATATAATGTAAAATATTATAATTAGACATAACATCAACCAATCCAACACTATAATTATGGGTAGACATAATACGGCTTAATTTATCATAAGTGAGGATTACTTGGTATTACTGTACATTAATAAATTAAATATTATAGCTGCTATATATATATTAACATAATATATATTACCAGATACTAGTTAGTATTAACAAATAATAACTAATCATATTATAATGATAAGAGATTACATGTGTACAATATTAGTATTCTAGGAAATTAAATTCTAAACCGATCTGACAGATATTCCCTCCCTTTTCAAGAGGGCAAAGGCGAGCGTGGGGAAGCTCTTCCCCGGTATGGAGATCGAGGGCGTGGAGTCTATATGACCAAAATTACGACTGATTTGCGACAAAATCACTAGTAACGGCCTTTTGTCCATTACAATATTTATGGGTATATACTAATGTTCATTGCCAATGAATATGCAGTGGCTTGATAATTACATATATTATAAGTTTGTAATTATTATATAAATAGGTTAAATTATATATCAGGATATATATGATTATATATGAGTATTATATTAAGGTGCCATGTAGGACCAATTATAGCGTATAGTTTAGATATACGACAATATCAATTATCGATATCCGGTATGGTATACAGGAGTATACAATTATAAGATCCATATCAGAACCATCCAAGCTGAGTAATGCTGATATCTTATCCGAGTATATATAATCAAATAACCTATGTACTCTTGTTTATACTATGGAATATAAATTCATAATGGTTAATGCACATAATCTTCAATTGCCCACTAATTTTATTTAATATACTATACCTCATTATTATTGTATACCTGACAATTAAATAATGCCAGTATTATACGAGTTATACATACATATATAGTATTAATATTTTTGATTAAATTAATACATAACATCTTGTCATATAATGGTACTAGCATATCTACATTATACACTAGATATGCCTATTATCAATATAGTACCCAATGGATACACCAAAATAAATGCATACTTCTAAAATGATGTATACATATCATTACACATGAGAATAATAGTCCATATATATCCTGTATTTTATCATAAATACATATTTCACACATATACTATATCCAAATATATTCATGTAAAGCAAGGACCTATATCTTGCACGGACATATGATATGCTGATATTTGTCTCATTAAATATGGATACTATTCAATATATATCAAATATGTATAACAGTACAAATTCACAATATGCTATTCATTATATATTTAGCCATAGGTTTGTATGATATTCCATGGTATACCATGTTTAATATGAGGACGGTGTCTGCACAGATCACCGTTAGTGTGCATATGATGTAAATATAGAAAGCATATATCAGGTTAATATAATGTATATCCTATTTGCCATTATCTTGTATAGCTTAATATACCCATATATCCATAAACAGGTGGTATAGATAACTCATGTATAAGCCATAGTGACGTATTTTATACCGTAACTAACTATTAATGTGTACTATTGGGTACCAATTAATATGTATATCAATTACATGTATATATAATTATAATAATATTTATCATGTTATATAAATGCACAAATATTTACACGTATTTGGCCATACAATTTAGAAGTGAGGAGATCAAAAGTGATTAAATATATAGCTGATATTATTTACAAATATCATAATATACTATGTATTTAACACACCATATATAGTCACCATATATATTATAACCATATAATACATATTTGTCCATGAGTATTAATATGTCAGAATATATATTGGGTACATTATATATATACAAGATTGTAGTGTATATACTCATTTATTGGTTACTAATATATTATGATAAAATTTGTATCAACCAATTATTATATCTGTTACTGATTGTATGTATTCCTATTTGGTTACAAATATATACCCTAATACTTCTAGATAATATTCCTAGTTCATATTATCTATATCCAATATATGGTTATAATATATATGGTGACTATATATGGTGTGTTAAATACATAGTGTATTATGATATTTGTAAATAATATCAGCTATATATTTAATCACTTTTGATCTCCTCACTTTTAAATTATATGGCCAAATACGTGTAAATATTTGTGCAGAAATTTAGCCAAAATTACGTAACTAAATTATTTGTATATTGCTGACAGATACGTGCGTATATGATGCTAGAGACAACTCCTTATGTCCCCATTATTTTTTTACTTATAACATGGTTACCCTCATCCAGATAGTTTGCCATAATTATATCATTATTTATACTGTATGGGGACATATCGTATAACCATTTATATATGTAATAATATATCATCATAGATATATGACTATCAAATATGTTATTTACAATATTATAGTACCATGTAAGGTACATATGTAGGTGTCCATAATATTATGTAGTTGTGACACCATCGAGGATCACTTATAATATAACATATTTCTCGTATTACTAGTGTACTAATATTATGGACAATATACTATCATAAATACATTAAACCTTTATAACACTAAATATATTATATAATATATAGAGATAATCTATATCAAATTACCTATCTATTGAACATACCTTGAAATATAGGCAAAGGTTATAACATGTATTATCAATATACATGATAATAAATATTAATTAATGGACATTATCAGGTTATATTATTAGATATATTATGTTAATTTATATGTAAGCTATAAAT
>JAULAV010001142.1:0-15000 GCA_030789695.1 Scilla litardierei
TGGGTGGCACCGAACCAGGGTAGATTGCTTGTTTGCATTGCATTATTCTTTGTGTTGTTGTTCACTTATTGTATTCCGCATTTGTTGGTTAAGAAGGGTTTTATTTGGCGTAATTTCCTTATAATTCTATAAAACACTATTCACCCCCCTCTAGTGTTTGTTCCTCATAGCACAGGGTCACTACAATTGGTATCAGAGCGAGGTTATAGCTATGGCAACCAACAACAATAACACACGATGCCCTCTTCCACCATATCTCCTCGGGCCCAATTATCAAAGTTGGTGTGTAAAGATGAAGGCCTATATTCAATCCATCGATAAGGATTATTGGAAACTTGTGGAGAAGCCCCTTCGTGCACCTACCACTCCCGAACATGAATGGACAAATAAGCAAAAAGAATTGGCGGGGAAACATCAAGAGGTAATGGATATCTTGCTTGATTATTTAACTTATGACATTCTTATGCATGTGTCCAAGGCAACAACGGCATATCAAATATGGCACATGCTAGCGGAGCAAGAAGAATCCACCTCAGAGTGTTCTTCCTCAAATGATGAAAGAGATTCATTCATGGGCTTGATGGCACGAGAGGACGAATCTAGTGACGAATCAAGCGACTCAAGTGAAAGCGATAGCGACGATGAAGAGGTAACAACCGATGATCTTAAAATTGAGCTTAAGCAATTATTTGGTAAATATCAAAAGCTTATGCATAAATATTGTGATGCTAAGAATAAGATTGCTAGTCTCTCTAACACATCTTCATGTAGCACCTCTAACAATGACACCATTGTTGAGACACTCGCTATTGAGAAAGCAAGTTTGCTTACTCAAAATGGCATGTTGAGAAATGAGGTGGAGTCCCTCAAATCTCAACTTGATCGTGTTTCCATTGTGGATAGTAACGATCTTGAGATTGAAAATCTTCAATCTCAAAACACTTGTTTGGGCATTGAGAATGAGAATCTCAAATCCCAAGTGCACGAGCTCACCACACATGCATCCATCTTGAATGCACGCACCTCCTATAGTGAAGCAACTATAGATTTAGTGAGGCCATCCTCCGGTGCATCCACGAGTGGTGTCTATAACAACTTGGGTAGTTCTACTACTAAGGAAACCACCACTCCTATTCCTCCCTCCTTTGGAAAGAAACCCACTTTGGGTGGACATCAAAGGAAGGGACATGCTTTCATGTACACCAATACACGTAGGAATGCATTCACTCCTCACATTTCTACAAATGATGGTTTTTATGTTCCACACCCACGAGCACGTGCAAACACACATTTGAGACACTCTCATGCACGTACTCATGCTCATGCACCTTCACATGCTTATGATCACACATCACATCCACATGTGCATGCTTATTCTCATGATCATCCTCATGTATACACACCTCATATTCATCCACGTATGCATGCAACACCACACCATGGATCATATACCCATCATCATGCTTTTGCACAACACAATGTTCTTCATGCTCTTGCTAGATCTCATGCTCCTAGGCCACATGCACCACGTAGAAATCAACCTTTTGTGCATGCAATCACTAGGAAGAGGATTCCCAAATCATACACTATTTGGGGTCCTAAGAACACTATCATTCATGCTAAGGATATGTATGTGCAATCTTATATTCATAATATTATTTTGAATGATGATTATGTTGGGAAATCACGGTCCTCTTGGACTTGGTTTCCGAAGGGTTAGTTTTCGTTGACCCTTCATTGCTTGGTACCATAAGTTTATATTCATTTTATGTGTACCAAAACATTTGTGTTAAGAATTGATTTATTCTTTTGTTTGCATTTTGGCCTTACATGCTCATGTGTGATTAGAAACGTAAATTCATATTGAATTTAATTTCCATTGCATGATTATTTGTAAATCATTGTGTTTATGATTTTCATGTTTAGAATATTTAATATTTCTTCTTGCAACACATGCGTTGGCTCATATTCATGTTTTGTTGCATGTGATACATGTCATGCGTTTGGATTATAATATATATATACTTATTTTTGGTACAATTGGTATATGCATGAATTTGGTTAAATATTTATTTAGTAACATGATTACATGTTTCATTAATATTGTGTATGCTTACTTTAGGATATGGGTTACAATTATTTGAATTTAGTATTTTAAATTTGTTGCCTAACCCATATGATCCAAAAAGGTTTTTGGATACCAAAAATTTATGTTTTCTAGGTTCAATCCACTTTGGGATACCAACCCTACCAACTCATTGATTAGCAAAGATTCTCACTCAAAATGGAGTTGTTGGTGCTTAAGTGATGCACCAAAGTAGGGAGAGCTTAATGTTGTAAGTATATTCTTACATTTGGTATCCATGTGTGTTGGATGCATGTAGATGTCACTTTGTGTTTGAGACTATCTCATGCATATCCCATGTTTGCATATTGTGTGTCTTGTATGTCATTCATATCTATGTATTTCATGTGTGTCAAATTCTTGACTAATTTGCATTGTGTATTCATAATTCTTACTCATATGTTTATTCGATGATTATTTATAACATGTGGCTTAAAAATTTTCATGATAGAACTAATGCTCATTTGCATGTTTCACACACGGGACACGCTTATATTTATGTTCCACTTCACAAGCGTGCATCCCAACTTCCTACTCATGCCTCTACAACCTCTTAAGAATCCCAAATCACTATCTTTTGGATTCCTAAGATTGTTTCTAGGCATGGTATGAACTCACATATAGAATCGTATATTAGGAATGACATATTCTCATGCGACTCATATTGTGTTTCATTGCTTGGGTACCATGCTTGTATGATTACTTTTTGTACCCATATTTATATGTGAGTTCCTCCTCTACTCCCAAGTTTGCTTAGTTTGTATGATTTTGAGAGAGTATGACATGTTTGATTACTATCACGACATTACATTTGGTATCAGATTAGTTGAGTTCGTCCACTACCCCCAACATCATTATATGCCATTACATTTCTCTCATATTATGGTGTGCATATAGATTAGTTGATTTCTCTAACCCTTGGTGATTTTCTATCTTGTTGATATGCCAAAGGAAAGAGAAAT
The DNA here is from genome assembly GCA_030789695.1 of Scilla litardierei. Taxonomy (NCBI): domain Eukaryota; kingdom Viridiplantae; phylum Streptophyta; class Magnoliopsida; order Asparagales; family Asparagaceae; genus Scilla; species Scilla litardierei. The sequence continues at coordinate 3,088 of JAULAV010001142.1, forward strand.
TTGGTTTTGAAAATTAATACTTTATGCTTTTCATGCACACTCTTTGTGGTATTACTTTTCATGCCTTCCTTCAATACGTGTTGTTCCGTGAATGTTTATTTTGTGCACATATGCATATTAAACGAGGAATCTTTCTAGCACAGACACTATTGTATTAGATATGTGTATTCATAATGATGTTGCTTGACTAAATCATATGCATAGGAATTATTAGTCTAGGTGTACCTAAATTTCTAATGGTTGAGAATTGTTAATTCATGATTTGCATGATTTTCATGATTATCTTAACTCATTTCAATGCATGTCATGCATTTCTATTGATGAGTGTTATTTACAATTGGTAAATGATTGGTCATTGGACTACTTGATTTTGTTCATTAACCTATTGGATCCAAAAAGTTTTTGGATACCACCAATTGTTGAATTGTCAGATTGTTGTGCAAGATGCCTACCCTACACACTCCTTGGTTTACAAATGATGGATTAATTCAAAGGAAAGGATGGTGCATTGGAGATGAACACATATAGGGAGAGCTAAATGGTTGTAAGTATGTGTTTTGTACAATTGGTATTTTAATATATTGGTTTTGACTACCATGTTTACAATTGGTATTTTAAAATATTCGATTTGTGTAATATAGCATACTTCTTCATTAGCTCATTCTTGTCACAGCCTCATGAAAATTGTTTGTTTATGTGACTGCCATGTTCATGTATGTCATGTATGTCTTATTACGACTCATGTATCATGGTACCTATAACATTCATATAATGATTTGGTATGCCTACAATTGGTATCACATGCCATTATACGTAATTTGTGTTATTATTTCATAACATAACTGTGTACACATGGCTAAGAATTTCCATAGTCATGATTGTTGCATTTTTTATGTTTGACTTAGACCTCAGTTTATTGATATTATTTATTGATCTATGTCAATGTGATGATTTTGATTCCACATATATTTAATCATGTTCATGTCATTTATCTTGCCAAGTATACTATTAGTATCACAAGACAGTCTATCACAATATGCTTCATGTTATAAATTTTATGATAATTGAGTTTGTTTGGGTATTTGACACTATTTGATCACTTGTTTTTCTTTCACAACTGATGTCATGATTTTTGCATTGTCACTTTTCTAACACTGCTCACACTACTCTTTACAATTAGTATCTATTGTAATCTTTTATCACATATGCTTATTGCTTATCTTTTTGTGATAATTGAGGGTGATCGAGTTGTTGTTGGATATGTGCTCTTGCATTTGATATCTTTATTTCGATATCTTGTTTTTCAATTGGTAACTTTACATTAGAGAACTTTACAATTGTTATACCTTTGTGTTTTCCACTCTATTGTTGCATTTGTTGTTTCTATACCCCCATATCTTTTTGTTATGACAAAGGGGGAGAGAAATAAACAAGATGTGCTTATTAAATGTTGAGTGTTAAACAATAACTTGAATCATATAGACTTTATGTTTGATCGTTCATGTATATGATTCAGGGGGAGCATTGGTGATTACCTTGGTTGATATAGATTACATTATATATATATATGTTGGTAATCATGCTCATGTTTATGATGTGTATCACCTACATGATTTGTATTGTGTATGCATATTATTTCTGGTCATTCATGCGATATATACACAACCTCATGTGATACACACACTATTAACTGCTGAATGATGCAATTGATTATTGATACTAACTTGATTGGCATCATTGCAGGGGGGGTAAGGATATTTAATGCATAATTATTTGTTTTGTTTATATTTGGTTTGTCATCATCAAAAAGGGGGAGAATGTTGAGTATTGGACTCTCCACCTTGATTTTGATGATGATCAAACACAAATCATTGTGACTAACTCTTGTGTTTGTAGTTATCTAAAAAGTCACCAATTAGATTCAAGAAGATCAAAAGTGACTACACGTGTTGATTCAAGTGGAGAACAAGGTAGATCAACAAAAGTGAAGCATTGGCTTGAAGAACTCAAAGGCTACTTCAAACCTCAAGCCAATGGCATCAACAAATGAATGGAGATTCAATCCAAAGAGAAGAAAGGAATGGATGAGTCAAAAGCTTCGAAGACTATGACGTTGAAGATATTCAAGTCATTCAACCAAAAGACTCAAGTCCATGAAGAATTATGGAGATCGTCACCAAAGTAATTTGTTTATCTCAAGCGACGTCCTAAGACTTCCTCAGAACGTGTGATCGTTGTGCCTGGAGCTTCGTTGAAGCTCAAGGAGTATTCATGAAGTCAAGAGACTCGGATTCTCCATGTTGAAGCTTTGAAGACGGTTTGTCGTGTTTACTTTTATGTCTTCTAGCTTCGGTTTAGTGGAATGTTAAGCCTTGAGTAGTACTTGCCTAGAAATCTTCATAACTTTCATATCTTATCTCTAGGATTGCCTTAGAAGCCATTAGAAACTTTCCCGTAGCTTATCACTTCATTTCTTGGCTTCTTATGCATCTTAGTTGGTTCAAGTAGAAGAACCAACCGACTAGATGACGATCTAATCGGTTGGAAATCCTTCTTGAACCGACTAGATATCCTAGCTCAACTCAGCCCATTCACTGTTGGTCAATTAGTTGGTCCGAGAAGGTTCACCGACCGACTAGATGACGATTTAGTCGGTTGGAAATCCTACTCAGACCGACTAGTTATCCTAATCAATTGAAGACAATTTGTTGACCAATTAGTCGGTCCAAGAAGGCTCACCAACCGACTAAATGACGATCTAGTCGGTTGGTGTTTCTTCTCAGACCGACTAGTTTTCCTTGTGAAATTCGACCTTTGCACTGTTGACCAGTTAGTTGGTTCAAGAAGGATGGTTAATGCATTAAATGACAATCTAGTCGGTTGATGATCCTTCTTAGACCGACTAGTTTCAAATCTAGTCGGTCCAAGAAGGTTTACTGACCGACTAGTTGTTAATCTAGTCGGTTGATGATCCTTCTTAGACCGACTAGTTCTTACCCAGATTTCACCATCTTCTCTGTTTACCATCTAGTCGGTCCAAGAAGGTTCACTGACCGACTAGTTGTCAATCTAGTCGGTTGATGACCCTTCTTAGACCGATTAAGCAGCTTCAGAAATAGATCTGTTGGGCATTTAATGCCACGAATTTTGTGACCGTTTTCTCTCTTCCCTATATAAGTTTGTGTGCTTCTAACCATGGATCCAAGGCTGAAATCAGAGACATTTTCACACCTTTGAAGAGAGCCATTCAACTCCAATTCCAAGCTCTCTCATCTCACAAGAATCTCTCTCTTACTCTTTGAGCACTAATTTCTCAAGAGAGATTCTCATTCCTTGTGAGCTTCTCAAGCTAATAGCTTGAATCCAAGTCACCATCTACTCCCTAGCCATCTATTGCTGCTCATCTTGGTGGAGCTAGGGTTTGGTGATCTCATCTTCCTCAAAATCCATTCTTGCCCTAAATTGGTAAGTATTTCTCAAGGCATAGGATTTTGTGGTTAGAAGTTTTATATTTCATTCTTTATACTTCTTAATTGTTGTATACTCACGGTGGTGAGAGGGTTGGCTTGATCCCAAGTTGTGGGAGTCAAGATTTAGTTTTGCTCTCGGTTTGTGAGAATTGGCTTAGTCCCAAGTGTTGGATCCTGTGGATGGCAAACAACACTAGAAGGGGGGGTTGAATAGTGTTGTTCAAATAATAAAACTTTTTCGTTCTTTAATCAATCAACACAAAACAAAACCTTCTAATGTTGCCTAAGAAACCAAGTAGAGTGATCTACGCTTGGTTCTTAATCAACTTAAGTAATCTTCAAAACAAGTCAGAGATAAAACTCTTCTGGTAGTCGACTCCCTAAGAACAGTAGTCGACTCCCAGAGGGATATTATGCACAGCTCAGTTAAGCGAATACTTAATGAAGATATAAACGATTACACGGAAGTACAATAGAGAAGTAGATACAGAAATTGATCTTGCAATATATTATGAATGAGTTACAAATGTAATATTCAATGAATCAAGATAAACAAAGTAGAGCTAAACAATCACAGAGAGAATCAAACGCAAACACAAGGATTTTTATCCTGGTTCCCCACAACCCTGGGTACGTCCAGTCCCCGACCAATCCGGTACGAGATTTCCACTATTGCCTTAGCAATACAAATACCTAGCCACAACTAGGATTTCCGACCACCTAGACTTGTCTAGGATTTTACCCTTGCCTCACAACCCGAGGACTTTACCTTGCCTCACAATCCGAGGACTTTTCACAAACACCTTGCCTACAACAAGGATTTACAATCACCCTTATCACCAAGGGACTACAAGTAACATCAAATCCAATACACCACAATGAATTAGTGGAGATTGGTTTTTACACCCAATAATTCTATAGCCAAGATTAAATATGCAATTGTGCTTAACGTGGCTAAAAGAATTTTAAATCGTCCGTAGATCACACAAAGAATATGAGTTTATTCACTGTGATCTAGAATCTAGATGTGTTCTTAGATCACACAAAGAATATGAAATTATTCGATGTGATCTAGAATCTAGATGTTTCAAAAATCCTTTGAGAATATAAAAAATCAAAGAGAAGGATTTTGAAAACCAATTTGCAATAGCCAAATAATAATAATGATCTTAAAAAGAATTATAAAAGAATATAAGCAATAAGATCAGAAATTGAAAAACCGATTTGGCTATGAAGAACTTTGAGAGCGATGAGAACGATGAGATCTTTTTAGAGAATAAGAATTTTGCTCAAGAGTAAATTGGTGAGAAAAATGTTCTCATATGGTCTCTATTTATAGAGCCAAAGGAGAATTCAAAATAATTCAAATCAAGTTTGACTTCAGCCCAAAAATCAAGCAAAGAATAAATGAGAGAGTGAATCAAGGAATTCTGGTCGCACAGCTGGTAGTCGACTCCCTAACTGTGGTAGTCGACTCCCAGAGTGTCTCAGAGAAAATCTGCTACAACTGGTAGTCGACTCCCTAACTTAGGTAGTCGACTACCAGACTATCTTTTCTGGTAGAAGACAGAAATCAGTGTAGTGAACTACTGGGTGTTTGTAGTTGACTACAAATTGAAACTTAGCTTCTATGAAAAGTATGCTCTCAAATAAGTTTAAAATGAGTTTAAAAAACATTTTAGAAAATCATTTTGTGTGTGTGCAAATTCTTCTTGGCTTTGACATAATCCTAAGAAAATGAAAACCAACTCACACACTAGACTCTATGAAGAACTTGAAGCTATGGTTGAGCTTGAGCTAGTTGCATATGCTTCGCTTGAATTTGAGCTCCTCTTTAGCTTTAGCTTAAGCACATTCTTTGAGCTTCATCTTTGAACTCTTCTTGTGCTTGAGCTTTGAAGTTGCGAGCTAAATTCATCTTCATCTTCTATGTGTGTGGTTGAAGTTCTTCTTCTCGGAGTATGTTTCGAGCTTCAATTAGCTTATTGCACAACCTACACACTTAAGTAGTATGATTAGTAATTTAATAACATTTGGTGTGATCATCAACAAAACAAACCACTTGGGGTGGGACTAGATTCCCATCACTCTCCCCCTTTTTGATGATGACACCCAAATGAAAAACATATGAATAATATGAAATAAAAACAATGAGTAAGTGTACTTACTCCCCCTGCTTAGATGCGGTTTATTATTCATTCATGTTTTTGCTTGCTTCACTTTTTCTCCCCCTTGTCATCACAAAAAAAAAACATAATCGTATACATACCAAGTGAAAAAAAAATTTCATAGGCTCCCCCTTAAAATTTGCATCATTGTAGTTGGGTTTCCCCCTTAATGTATGCATGGATTTAGAGATTCATTGGGAGCTCTTCTACTAATCCCTTATAGTTTTGGTACCTGAAAATCAAACAGATAATTTTGGTACCCTTTCTTTGTGGGTCCGTGGGATTAGTCAAACATAATAATATAATTATCAACCAAGAGGGAACCAAACCCAGTTGGGTTGAGATTTCCCATAAGTAAATTTATAATCTCTACAAAAATGAACATTGTTCATAAAACTAGAAATGTAATTGTCTTTCATTTGGACGGTTCCAATTTTGGGAATCCAAACTTTGACATATCCATTTTCAGTTTTAGGAACTCTAGCTTGATGATGAGAGTTCCTAGCATTTTGATTGGTCATGTTATAACCTAAGCCATGTTTGCTAGATTGGTGTCTTTGTGATCTAATCAAGCTATCTAATTTTTCTTTACCTTTATTGAACCTAGCAACATTATTAACCAAGTCCTCATGCTTTGCCTTAATGGCGGTCATGTTCTTTTCTAAGTCTCTAAACCTATTTCCTAGGTCTTTGAGTTCTACATTGAGCAACCTATTCTTTTCAATTAAATCCTTATTGTTACTAATCAATTTTAGGTTCTCTTCTTTAATCTTTTCTAGCTCTTGATTAGTAGGATTAGAACCACAAGATTTATGCATCTTTTTGAGAGTTAAAAGCTCTTTGAGTTGGACCTCATATAATGCACAAATTTTATGAAATTCCTCCTCATAATCAATTTCATCATCATCGCTACTATCGCTATCACCAGAGGAATGGTAGGAATTTACCTTGGGGTCTTCCCGTGCCATGAAGCACATGTAGTTCCGCTCGTTCCTTTTGCTTGCTTTTCCTTCATTTTCGGATGATAATGAGCTATCGGAATCCTCTTCATCATCGCTTTTATCCCAAGCCCCAAAAGCTTTTCTATTTGGCCTTTTGCCTTTATATGAGTTCGTTCTCTTATCTCTGTTTTTCTTTAGAGGGCATTCATTCTTCATGTGGCCTGGCCTATTACATTCATAACAAATAACATCATTAGTGGAATTGAACTTACGGTTGTAGGACTTACGTGCTTTTAGGATTTTCTTGTATCCTTTGGAGATGAGTGCCATTTGTTTCTCCATCTCATCTTTGACTTCATTCTCGGACTCCTCCGTATCCGATGTTGCTTTGAATGCAAAGTTCTTCTTCTTTTCACCGTGTTCCTTGGTCTTTCGCTCTTGCAGTTGGAGTTCATACGCCATTAGGTTGCCGATGAGCTCCTCCAAGGTTAGCTTTGAAGTGTCGTTGCCTTCTTCAATGGCCGAAGCTTTGGATTGCCATTCGGGAGTGAGGGATCTAAGGATCTTGCATACGTGATCATCTTGTGTGTACTTCTTTCCCAATCCCGCAAGTGTGTTGACGATCTCCGTAAATCTCGTGTACATCTCCGTTATGTTCTCGTCTTTCTCCATCATAAATTTTTCATACCTGCCAGCATAAAGAGAAGATTTTGAAGATTTAACTTTTTGGTTACCTTCATGTGTTACCTCAAGAAGTTTCCATATTTGGTGCGCGGAGGTAGCCATGGAGATGCGGTTGTACTCCGTTGTGTCAAGGCCGCAATATAGGGTGGACACCGCCTTGGCATTTAGAGATACTTTGTCCTTCTCCGTCTTGGTCCACTTTTCTTCCTCAAGAGTGGGTTCTTCATAAGGATTCTCCACTATCTTCCATAGATCATATGAGATAGAGAGAAGGTACATTCGCATCCGATTCTTCCAAGATCCATAATTTGATCCGTTGAGAAGTGGTGGTCTGGTGGAAGATTGTCCTTCGGGGAAATGATTGGTTGACGCCATCTATAACCTCGCTCTGATACCAAGTGTTGGATCCTGTGGATGGCAAACAACACTAGAAGGGGGGGTTGAATAGTGTTGTATAAAGATAAAACTTTTTCGTTCTTTAATCAATCAACACAAAACAAAACCTTCTAATGTTGCCTAAGAAACCAAGTAGAGTGATCTACGCTTGGTTCTTAATCAACTTAAGTAATCTTCAAAACAAGTCAGAGATAAAACTCTTCTGGTAGTCGACTCCCTAAGAACAGTAGTCGACTCCCAGAGGGATATTATGCACAGCTCAGTTAAGCGAATACTTAATGAAGATATAAACGATTACACGGAAGTACAATAGAGAAGTAGATACAGAAATTGATCTTGCAATATATTATGAATGAGTTACAAATGTAATATTCAATGAATCAAGATAAACAAAGTAGAGCTAAACAATCACAGAGAGAATCAAACGCAAACACAAGGATTTTTATCCTGGTTCCCCACAACCCTGGGTACGTCCAGTCCCCGACCAATCCGGTACGAGATTTCCACTATTGCCTTAGCAATACAAATACCTAGCCACAACTAGGATTTCTGACCACCTAGACTTGTCTAGGATTTTACCCTTGCCTCACAACCCGATGACTTTACCTTGCCTCACAATCCGAGGACTTTTCACAAACACCTTGCCTACAACAAGGATTTACAATCACCCTTATCACCAAGGGACTACAAGTAACATCAAATCCAATACACCACAATGAATTAGTGGAGATTGGTTTTTACACCCAATAATTCTATAGCCAAGATTAAATATGCAATTGTTCTTAACGTGGCTAAAAGAATTTTAAATCGTCCGTAGATCACACAAAGAATATGAGTTTATTCACTGTGATCTAGAATCTAGATGTGTTCTTAGATCACACAAAGAATATGAAATTATTCGATGTGATCTAGAATCTAGATGTTTCAAAAATCCTTTGAGAATATAAAAAATCAAAGAGAAGGATTTTGAAAACCAATTTGCAATAGCCAAATAATAATAATGATCTTAAAAAGAATTATAAAAGAATATAAGCAATAAGATCAGAAATTGAAAAACCGATTTGGCTATGAAGAACTTTGAGAGCGATGAGAACGATGAGATCTTTTTAGAGAATAAGAATTTTGCTCAAGAGTAAATTGGTGAGAAAAATGTTCTCATATGGTCTCTATTTATAGAGCCAAAGGAGAATTCAAAATAATTCAAATCAAGTTTGACTTCAGCCCAAAAATCAAGCAAAGAATAAATGAGAGAGTGAATCAAGGAATTCTGGTCGCACAGCTGGTAGTCGACTCCCTAACTGTGGTAGTCGACTCCCAGAGTGTCTCAGAGAAAATCTGCTACAACTGGTAGTCGACTCCCTAACTTAGGTAGTCGACTACCAGACTATCTTTTCTGGTAGAAGACAGAAATCAGTGTAGTGAACTACTGGGTGTTTGTAGTTGACTACAAATTGAAACTTAGCTTCTATGAAAAGTATGCTCTCAAATAAGTTTAAAATGAGTTTAAAAAACATTTTAGAAAATCATTTTGTGTGTGTGCAAATTCTTCTTGGCTTTGACATAATCCTAAGAAAATGAAAACCAACTCACACACTAGACTCTATGAAGAACTTGAAGCTATGGTTGAGCTTGAGCTAGTTGCATATGCTTCGCTTGAATTTGAGCTCCTCTTTAGCTTTAGCTTAAGCACATTCTTTGAGCTTCATCTTTGAACTCTTCTTGTGCTTGAGCTTTGAAGTTGCGAGCTAAATTCATCTTCATCTTCTATGTGTGTGGTTGAAGTTCTTCTTCTCGGAGTATGTTTCGAGCTTCAATTAGCTTATTGCACAACCTACACACTTAAGTAGTATGATTAGTAATTTAATAACATTTGGTGTGATCATCAACAAAACAAACCACTTGGGGTGGGACTAGATTCCCATCACCAAGTTGTGGGATTAAGGACTTTGTGTGTTCCCGGGTTGTGGGATACACGGACATCGATTGTAGGTCGATTGCACTTGTTGGAGGTTTTTCACAAGTGGGCTAAAGGAAATCTCTAGCGGTTTGCTAGAGTATCCAGAGGGGATCCGGGTGTTGCTGGAGTAGGGCACTGGTAACAAGTCGGGGAGACTTGGGTGGCACCGAACCAGGGTAGATTGCTTGTTTGCATTGCATTATTCTTTGTGTTGTTGTTCACTTATTGTATTCCGCATTTGTTGGTTAAGAAGGGTTTTATTTGGCGTAATTTCCTTATAATTCTATAAAACACTATTCACCCCCCCTCTAGTGTTCCTCATAGCACAGGGTCACTACATGTGTTTCCACTGGAGAACGAAGGCCCGATTGTCGACCCCCATTCTGCCGTATTGGTGAGACGAAGGGGGGGTTGTGTTGTGCAGACCGACCTCCAGTTGGTTTGCTCTTGGATCCCTTTGATCTCAGAGGAAGGCTACGCCTTCGGTTGGTGTCAGGGCCGGGTTTGGAGGCTGCAACGGCTCATTCAAGAGTGATGGCTTTCCCATGTTTTGGCATATCAAGGTCGCCAAAACATCAAGACTCCTGTCGACATGCTCAGTGAACTGGGTGAACTCCTTTCGGGTCACCTCAAATTCCTTGGGGGTCCTTGCTGGTCGTTGTGATGGCAATGTGGAGCCTGTGGCCTCCTCCACCTGGACGATGTTTGATTTTTGCTTCTCTGTTGGACCTTCGATCGGTATGACATTGCTGGGTCCAGTCGACATAGCTTCTTAATTACTTCGGGATGTCGAGTTGGTTAATGTTTCCCACAGACGGTGCCAAACTGTTAAGGCCAAGATTGACCGAGCCAATTGTCAAGCTGACGTGGGCTCTTCGTGCTGAGTCGGAGCCCTGTCAGCAGATGAAGTGGGACCCAAGGTTGGAAGAACCTGTGTTGAATGATGGTGGTAGATGATGACTCGGTGCTCGATCGACCCTCGATCAGCTTGTACATTGGTTTCTCGAGGTTGGGAAGCTCAAGAACGACCCTTGCTGGAGACATGGACTCGTCGATCTACACCATAGAGATACGTTCGGGGGTCAGATCTGGATTCTGACCCAAATTGCCTCTGATGCTTAAGTTAGTATGTGAACTCAAGGAAGAGATGGAGCTTGGTGCAGCTGAGATCGACCCACTGAGGTTCGTCTCAAGACTGGCGGTGCAAGCTCTAAAGTATAAGAAATATCAGCTGAAAAAGTAGAGTTCTATGTCTTAGATCTCGTACCTTGAAGATGGGACACTTCATTGTATTTATAGGCATTCAGGGTCCCTTTGGAGATGTTGGGGAGATAACAGTTTCCCATTATGGGCCATGATCTTTTCCCTTTAATAAGAGTAAATGTTATACACGTTCCCGCAAATTACGAGCCCGTCTTTAATCCCATGTTCGAGTGCGGGGAGCACAATAGTCGACTGTCCAATGGGCTTTGACTGAGTCGATGTCGGGCATCTCTTGTGGGCCTCGTGGGCCTTAATCATCCATCAGTCGAGTCATCTTGAGTGGTGGCCCAATGACTCAACAACAACTGTTAATGGCACCCCCGTATCTTTAGCATTATTGGGTCAGCTCTCACACCTCACTTGGCTCTCCACTATGTCTATTACAGTTCAAATCTTACATTGAGTCATGTTTCTGTTGGTTAATTATGCGAATTTGGATACTTAGCCTTTTTTCTTCCAATTGTTAGGTGCGGGACCTGCAATCTCTGAAGCTGATTGGGGCATGTCGTAAGGAAGGTGGAATCTATGTTTTGGATAAGTTCTAGGTACCAGAGTTTGCAGATTCCAATGTTGATTTGTCATCATTCCGTTTGAGTCATTCTTCTTCTGACTTTTAAAAATAGCATTCTCATTTGGGTCATGTTTCAACATCTTGTTTACGTTTTTTGCTTCCCCAGGAGCATTAGGAAATATAAAATCGATATTTCTGACTATAATGGTTGACAATTGCCAAAATTCTCTTCTTTACAATTTAATAGAAGTATCTCCTTTTCTATTGTGCCTTTTAATCTGATTCATTCTGACATGCGTGGACCTTCTTCTTTATATATCTACAAAAAGGGTGTTTAAGATATTATATTTTATTTATCATGATTGCACTTGTTATTGTTGGGTTCATCTTATGAAGCATCACTTTAACTTTTTTATGTATTCAATATGCATGTTTATGATGCTAGTAATCTAAATTATTTAGATCATGCAACAATAGACAGAAAATTCAAAAAATTTCTAAACTAACAATCAAACCAAGGATC